>JAWWML010028804.1:0-13309 GCA_035047165.1 Ormyrus rosae
TAAAGGTGTAAGACTTCTGGCTTCAGTAAATAACGATAATTGTTTCCGAGAAAAATTAGGGCATACTCTCTAATGACATGAGTATGTGGTTTTTCTGCGCATTTTAATGAAAAGCATGAGCTGGCTTCTAAAAAAGTATAACTTTTATTTATAAAGAACATATTTCTCAATATCTATAAGTAGCATCTTTGAATACAAATAATTAATCATTTCGATAAATAATAATCAATATTATAATCTTTATATTTTGTAAAATTTAAATACTAAAATTTAATTTTGAAACTTTGTTTATATATATGTATATGATTATGAGAACCTTAGTGCTCATTCACAGTACAATTAATCTAATGAAAAACTTAAAGTGTACAGAAAATACTTAGAAAAGTGTCACAATCGCAAGATTAAGATCTTAATTGAAAAGGTCGAAGAAACAACTATTCCATAAAAATATGATTCATAGTGTACAACTTCATGGATCGCTGCGTCAATTGTACGGTGGCAAGGCTAAGGTGACAAGTTTTCAGGTAAAGGTAACCACTGGGTTAGAAAGAAGAGTTTTCGCCGTTGCTAAAAATGCCGTTGGATTACTTCACCGGCTCTCAAAAAGCAACTGCGTTTTTCAACGTTTTTCATTTTTAATTTAATATTGCTTCGACTTTTTATATTGACTTGACTTGATTTTATTGACTTTTTAAATATTTATATAAGGTTCTTTTAATGGTAACATCAGCTAAACAGAACATTTTTATTATCAGCATGTATACACATTTTTAATTAATTTTGTCTAAAATATACACAACAGATTACAAAAAATTACATATCACATAATATAATTTTTATTAATTTTACATATCTTCTATTATTACTATAGAAAAAGCTTTATGCATTATATACTTTTATAAAATATTTAATAAAACTTTTTAAAAATGATTTAATATGTATGAATAAGAAATCATCGATATTGTTCGATGTGCTAGCTGCATTTTCCAATTTAAACGTGTACGCAGTAAATTAAGTATCTTTTGTGTGACTATGAAATTAACGTAAACTAATTTGCAATTAAAATTTAAAAAAATATGAAGATTATATGCGTAAGTTTATAGAAGCAATAACATAACTGACAACAACAAAAAAATCTTATCGCAATACACCGAAAATTTTGAAATCTTTCAAAATTTGACTTAAAAAAAAATTACCTAAGATCGATCTTTCCCTTTTACCCTGATAACGCCGAGGAAATCCTGACGCGTCATCATTCGCAAATATTTGCAGATAAAACTCGAGCGCAAAGCCATCAAATTTCGCCTGATATGCAATAATCGACGAAAACAAAAGAGTCGGAATCGATTGAACTTCCGTCTAAAGCAGTGGGAATCCCAGGCAAACTCCGTCGAGCCCGGTGTACTGCACGGACTGCAGATGAGCGCGACAAGTCATCGACGGATGTCGGGGACGGTTCGCCTTACATCCGCACGGCTGATACTCTCGCTTTCCTCGGGAATTTCGCCGCGTGGATCCGTAAAGCGAGCTCGCGGCGGCGGCGGCCCCGAGAAGCGTACTCTTACGCAAAGTGGGTGTGAACTAGGTACACACACAGCTCGCACGCGCGTATGGGCACATCAACATTTCTAAATACTTGGAAGAAGCTACCTGCGCCGCCCTTGAATTGAATTAGGCTCGAAAAGAAGGCGTCTTCTTCGACGGCGGCGACCTGCTAGGTGAAGTCTCTGAAAAAATTACGACGCTAGGTGTGGCGAATTGCTGCGGCAGTAAATACCTGCCTTTTTAGCGCTAATTTCTTTTGCTTCTATTAATAGTTATCATAGATTTTCGCGTCACACCACTCAAAGGCGGACAGGCCACTTATTCCTTTGGAGCATCGTCAATTCATTTTGTACTTTATATGCGCGGTTTTTTAAATGTAAATAAAGTCTTGCGATTTATTATGACATGTTTTTATTATCAATTATTGACTGTTTACGAATAAAATATATTATAGTAAAAATGTATAATAATAATTGAAATTGCTGGATTTCATCATATTATGGGAAATTTTATATTTTTAATAAGGCACTTTATTAGATTATACTATAAAATCAATATTTTTGTCAATATACAAAAATTATTGTCTCAATTATATTTCTATTTTTAATGCAATTACAAGGATGATGTCAATCTAACTACTCGATAGATATATTATTCAGAAATATTTTGATATGCATTAATAAAATTATAAAAACAAATAATTAATGTAAGTTTAAGGGTAGATTCAAAGTGCAGTCATACTTATATGACTTAGCCCTTTACATATAATAATAAGTAATAATCCCTGTTGGAAGTTTTTACCATTATTTTGTCAGTTTTTGATCAATTTCTTAAAAATTGGCCTAATTTTTTTACCAAAAACCCTGTTAAAAATGACACTGTTTTGATCGAAAAAATTGGTCAAAAATTGACCAAAGTGAAAATAATAGTAAAATGCTGTAAATAACATTTAATAATAGTATTCAATTATTTTTAAAGAATTTTCTATTTAAACTGATTTTTATTTGCATGAAATAAATGTATTGAATAATTATTACATTATTTATATTTTCTAATTTTAATAAAAAATTTAAATTGTTAATTAAATTTAAATTGTTGTAAAAAGATTTAAATTGTTAATTAAATTTTTTAATCCGCAAAATTTTAAATTTAAATAGATTCAAAGATGCTTATAAAATTTTAGTTTTATGGCTGGTGGGAGTCGAACTCGTCGACCGCAATAACCCCTACAGAAAAACCAAAATGTAAAAATGCGTGTTCCAACCCTACTCACTATATTTAAATCTGTCGCTAATGCTTGAAAGAAGAATACGACATTGAATAAAAAAATTTTAGTTTACATTCTTATTAATCTACCATATTTATTTTTCATCAGTTTTTGACCAATATTTCACCAAAATATTTGGCCAAAAAAAAGTTGATCAATGATTGGTGAACTGGCAAAAAAATGGTGAAATTTTCCACAGGGGTGGTGCACATTCATAAAATCTAAAATCATATAAGTATCATACAAAATTAAGCTAATGTGTAGCAAGGAAATATTATAATGATACAAATGTTATATATTATTAAAGACTCGAACTTATGTGTGACGTTAAAAGTCACGTATTGTGTAGATACAATCATTTAGCTTTCACTTTTCGGTTTCTTTAATCAGTACCGGTACTTATTTTCGACATAGATATTTGCAACTTGTACTTATAAATAAATATGTCACCATTATTATAATAAAGTACAATTATTATGTACAAAAAGTATTATTGCAATATTAACATCCGAAATTTATTACAAATTAAATAAGATATTGGAAAAACATATATGCTTACAGCAATAAAGTATTAATTTGTTTGAATTTTTTACAATTTCAGATTATTTCATACACATTTATTCGATACTTTAAAAATAGTTTCGTATAAATTCCACATGTGAACATAAATTTATCCAACTACCCTAGTTGTAAATTAGATTTCCATTTCGATTGTCCTAAAATGTACCTACCTGTAGTAGGTTACATTTATATGTATATAAGATAGACAGGAATTAATTGTTACTTTCAATAGTTTATGGGAAAACGGAAATTGAGATTACATGGAAATTTAATCTAGAAGATATGGACGTGCCGTTACCAATATGTAAATACGTATCCGAGTCATCTAAATCAAAGTTCTTGCTTTATATTATCTTTAAATAGACGTTTAATACTATTAAATAGTTTAATATCGTAATGTCTTCTGAAATGATGAACAAAAATAATATTTTTTTAAATTTATGTTTTATAATATATAGTTGCACATACATTCGAATTTTAGGGTGAACCATTTCTAAAAGTTGGTTCTATTACGAGATAAAATTTTTTCATTTTCGCATTCGGTCACTATCTTTGTACAAACTGTAATTAAAACGATAAGCCGCGTAAAGGAAGAATACATCTTGTAGGCTAATGGAAAAAAACATAAAAATGCACCTATTGATAAAAAATCGACAAAAATTCCTAAAAGTGATTAATTCATAATTAATATAAAATAGTCACTGTTGACGTAGGTTTATTACTAATACACATAACAGAAAGACCAAAGTTAATGTTATTCAGAGCAAAAACGAAAGAAAATTAAGCAAATAAAGCCTGCAGCAGTTTCCCAGACCGAAAGCGTCAGTCGTCGAAAGTGGTGAGTCCGAGATAATAGAAAGAGAGGACTGGTAATGCTAAAGCACGTCGTGCAACGAGGCGTGTCCGCCTCGAGTGTACACTTACGGCGCCGGTCCCTTGCGGAAGGTGTCGCGCACGTTTTTCGGACCTTCAGTTGCGTATGAAGCGCCAAGTGACAAAAGGAAAAAGAAATAGCCGACACGGGGAGACAAAGGGGGGACGCGACCCACCTCGGCGAAGATGTCCCGAGGTCCGCCGAGGTGGGAGGCGGCTTGCAGGCACTTGTATATAAGTACAGGTGCTGATCTTCAAGAGGTGTTGTCAGAGGCGAGCCACCACTCCGCTTGTAGGCTTTTTTTTCAGCTTTTCTGTAATCGCGTCGAATCTGTCGTGTATATGCCTCTCGGGCGACTGCTTATTTTTCTTGGATCCGCGTAGACGTCGGACTCGTGACCGCGCCGAAAGGGAAGTTTTGTTCTTCGTTTCCGCCAAGCACTTCTTTGCCAAGGTTAGTGGATTAAAATATTCTGCAAGTTTTTTTTTTTTTTTTAAATCTGTTCACAATGTGGACAAAGCAAGTTTGAAATGATAAAGCAGTAGTTTTTTAGAACCTAAAACTCGATCCGATCAGTGAGACAGAATTAAAGAAATAAATGAAAAAGGATAGTTAAATTATTTTATTTTCTAAAATTAATTTACAGTTTCATTAATTTACACGTTTTGCAGAACAATGATGATTTACAACAATAAAAAATTATTTTTATTATTATGTTTCAAGTAAAGTGTATGTATTTTAAGTTATCGTTTAGCTACATTCAGAGACACCTAAAATGTGACTATAAAATTAAAAAAAATGTATCGATACTCCTTAGTTTTATTTTTAGTCGACGAATTATAAACATTAAATTTTTTATGTAACAACCGAGTAATACTGATCTAAAAATATCTAACTACTATATAGTTACACTGAATACAGTTTCGAAATTAATTATCGTTTAAAATTAAAAGTTCATCTTTCTAATTTAAAATTTTAAAGTTTACCGCCTTTTATAAATAACCAATCAAATTGAATCTTAAAACTCTTCTTTTTTCCTATTAAAAGAAGATTTTTCAAATTGTAGAACTGTGCGCGATATTTGCTTTAGAATTTTCATGTTTTGTAAACCATTAATTATCGCACAAAACTGAATCAGTTTCAAACTGAAACTATAAATTTTATTAATTTATAAAATACAAACAATAGAGATAAAAGTTAAGTATCTTACTTAAATTTTCAAATACATTTTTCAGATGAATAGTCGTATTATCCTTTGTATGGTTTTCCTCTCAATTGCCATTGCTTTCACGGAATTCGCAAAAGCTGATGAAAATGTTGAAATTAATCAGCCGGCTGTACTCGAGGAGATACAAAATGCTGAAGAATTAGGTCAAGACGCGCCCGTCTCAAGAAGTAAAAGAACATTATTTTTGAAGAAGAAACTTCTGGGTGTCGGCGCAATTGGATTCGGTTTAGGAGTTGGTCTTGGAGCTATTAAAGGGTAAGAAAGAATTATTTCAGCGATAAATTAGCCTTACATAAATCAATTATCAGAAACTTAGTTGCGCGCACGATCATATTTTTATTTCAAATTTTAAAAAAGAATTTTACAGCTAGATTTATAAAGAATTGATATTTCTTAAAATAACACTATAATCCTAAAAGAAAGAATTTGTAAAACTCTGGTGCGTCGCTGTGTATACTCTGCAAACAATAGAATTCACTTTTTTTTGGAAATGCTTCAGTCACGCTCTTCTTTGTTAGATTTGTAAAGCCTTGAAAACTTGCAAATCTTTACCAAGTCCGGGAGATTTGACCGCCGACGACAATGTCCTTGGTAATTTCCCATTTTATTAGCTCCGGTTAACTTGCGGTCCAACCGACGAGCATACAAAATATGTAGCTTTTTTAAACGCTTTTGTCTTACCGATTCATTGTGATTTTCGTGTTAAATGCTGATTTCATAATTAACTGTTACCTAACGCAAACTAATGATTCTTATAATTAAAAAAAAAACTTGACTAAAGTGTGAGCCAAACAAAATTCTAATCAGTTACTATGTGGAAAATTTCACCATTTTTTTTTTAGCCAGTTCACCAATAATCGATCAATTTTTAGTGAAATATTGGTCAAAAACTGATGAAAAATAAACGTGGTGGATTAATAAGAATGTAAACTAAAACTTTATATTTAAAATGTAAGCATCTCTGAGTTTATTATTTAAATTCAAAAGTTTGTGGATTAAAAATTTAATTAAAAATTAAAATTTTTTATTAAAATTAACAAAGATAAGTAATGTAATAATTATTCAATACATTTATTTCATACAATTTTAAAAAATTATTTAAACTAAAAATCAGTTTAAGTAGAAAATTCTTTACAGTATTTTACTATTATTTTCATTTTGGCCAACATTTTTGACCAATTTTTCAATCAAAACATTGTCGTTTTTAACAGGGTTTTTGGTAAAAAATTAGGTCAATTTAAAAAAAAACAGGGTACCGCTTTCAAAGAAACAATAAAGGGTCAAAAGCAGGCATAAATTCAACGGAGAAAATTTTCGCGGTTCCCTCTTTGAACTTACATCCCAGTCCCGGTGATACGCACTCGGGGAAAAATTACGCGCGACCGCGAATCCCGTCCAGCGTATCGGCGCGGTGATTATTCCGGGCATGTCGCTCGTAATGTCAGCTACCGTCGGGTAATTCAACGTGTGTGGCGACGCGACTGGCACTGCACACGCAAGCATCATTCATCGTCATCCACCTGCACGGTTCCTTAGCCGCGTACGAGCATTAAAAATTCTAGGTAATCGCGCGGCGAGTCTGTGTGTGCGCCCGCCGAAAGAAAGTCCCTCCGTATACACACTTTCTTCTCTTGCCACTTTTTTTTTTTTATCGAGCGAAATAAGTTGACGCCCACGGACGAGGTCTGCTCACCTGAAAAATGGGGCTTTTTTTAGATCGTTCTCACTTTGATTCGGGAAAGAAGAAAGTCTTTCGAGGTTTAATTCAAAAGGGTCTTTAAGCGAGAGGAGCACGCTCCGCTGGGGAAAGGTCGAGGCACCTTTTGACTTTGGTCTGTACTTTGCAGGATGTGGCTGAACGCTGGATAAAAGGTTTAACTTTTTCGATTTACATGCGCATATGAGTTTTTCAATGGCGAAACTTAGTTTGTCGCGCTTCAAATCTTTCCGGCGAAGGTTTTTCTTTTGATTATGAAGTAAAACTTTTATAATTTGTTTCCTCCGATATTAATTGATAGATGATTTTGAAATTAGCATAAAAATATATGATAGAGTAAAAGGAGTCATTTGTCTCCGCTGTCATTTAAATGATAAACATTAACATTTTGATGAATAATAGACATTAATAATGGATTATTGTTTTTGCTTCTCTTAACTTATGTCTCCACCTTGACGAGCTTTTATAATTTAGCTGTGAGTTTAGATATTTTTTACAAATTTACGATTATTAAATTATAAAATTTTATTCAGTCGATGCGCAAGCATACAGAAGGAAGTGAAAATGAACGTTAAAAATACGTTCTGCTTTGCGTTTGACTCACGCATTCTTCAAAAAAATCGGTGGAAGATTTAAGTGAATTCTCATTCAATAGTTAATTGCGATAACAAAAATTGCACAACATCCGTACCTTAAAGGAAATGCGTCGCTTCGCAAGTTTTATTTCGATGCAGCAAAATAATCTTACTTATACTATTGATATTAAATCACATTTGTTGACTATAAAATTTAAATAATTGAAACTATGTCTTATTTTAATGCTTCCTTTGTGGGTTAATAGTTTCAATTATTTATAGTATTTTAAATAAACAAAAGAAACAACAAATAAACAAACAGAAAAAGAATGAAGGCTCGCAAAAATTTGTTAAAGCTTTAATCTAAGCTCACTTAAAGAGAAAAACATGTCGTTCTTCTCGGTAGAAAATGCGTGTGGCGCAATGTTATGTTGTCTAGCGTGCAGACTAATAAGATGATGTGCGTGCATTACGGCACACGCTAATGGGATGTGCAAACAATACCATATATTACTTAAAATGCTTTCGCGAAATATAAGTTTAAACGCCTCGGCTTAGATCCGTACTGATATTTATCGTATTTTAGTAGTGGAATCTGCTTTTCATACTCTTCGTAAAAAATGCAAGAATTTAGATCAGAAACGTAAACTTTAAATGAATGACTATTCTTTTTCCTATTTGAAACTCTCAAATATTTGTCTCTTTGAAAATTATCCAGCGAATGCTCATAAAATTTGTAAGTTTCGAGTTAAATTTTTACGTGAGTAAAATGCTAGTTTCAGTAAAAACGACAGATTGCTTTTCTCTAATTTTATACATGTTTTCTAGATATTTATTAGTTTTTTAGTTATAACTTATATATGTTTATACTTATACTTGTCTGTATTCTGTTTATAAAGATTACTCGAGAATAGAAAATTTATGGGTTTTGTGTATTGTTCGAATTTCGATCGATTTTTCATGGAATTAAAAAAGTATCTATAACAATTATTTTTTTTTAATTCTTTTAAAGTTAGTCCACTACTACTGCAAGGTTACTATACTTCAAGTTGTTATATAATTACCTTATTATTTTTCTGAGAATGAAAATATAAAAGCAAAGAAATGTAAATCTTCTGACATTTGACCCTCATTGTTTCTTTTACACATTTTCAGAAGCAAAGAATTTTTGAATAACAGCTAATTAAAAATAAGTTTCAAGAAATATACGGGGACGAGAATCGCGATAGCTCAGCTTCCAGTGAAGCAAATTTAAATCGATATGGCTTGATTTTCTTTTACGTTCTTTTTTTGTTCGTAGAATATTTTTTAGGGATGGGAATTAAAAATGATTTAAAAACCGTAATTATTTACGGCTAGCAGTTAAAATTCATTGAAGGGGGATTTACGCACACAAAATTATATGCAGGCTAAGCGATAAAGCCAAAATTTCAATGATGCAATTCTCTTGGCAGCGAATGAGCCTAAATTTAAAAATTCTATATGACTATCGTAAGAATATCTATATAATATTCAATTTTGGGATACGTAAACGTATATTAAGTTTTATTTACCCTGGTAGAAATGGAAAACATTTCTTACCTAAGAAATAGGTAGCAAAAGAAAAGATTAAGTACGAACAAACTAACCTTTTTAGAATATAATTTCCTAGCATAAAACGTTTTTTTTCACATGAACTAAAGATTTAATAGAATAATAGCTTTCACCCATTTTTAAGGTATTAAGTAGCTAATCTAAATGTCACACCCAATGTCACAATAGAAAAGAACCGATTGTCCGTGTACATAAGAAAACCAAATTATACACTACATTTATATTTATTTTAATTTTATATTAGTTCATGTACGTTTCATATTCTATCATAAAACATAAAGAAAAATTTATAATTAAAATTTTGAAAGCTGATAATATAGTTCCTAGCTATTAAAATCCAATTTTTTGGCTATTTAAAGTGTGGAATTTTTTCTTAAGTATTTACAAAGTAAAATTTCTCTTTTTATGTTAGGATATATTTCATATTACAACCATAACTTTCTTAGCTATTTACTAGCCAATGTCAATTAGAAAGAAAATTCTCAGCCTATTTAATAGCGAAATCATATGAAAAAAAAGCGTTTCATAGCGACCTATTAAATAGCCACGGGACTTATCTATTAACTATTTTCCTGGCCATTTTCAATGCTGGAAATTCTACCAGGGTATAAGTGATTTTATATCGAAATTTTCATTTATTTTCAAAATTAATTAACGAACTTACAATTTTCAGTGAAATTTTAATAGTATTTTCTTAACATATTTTCAACTTAATTCTGCAAAAGATCTTTATAAATTTTCAAATTTTTGTGATTTCTAAGGCTTTTATCAGAATAATACTATTTTTATATAAGCAATAGATATTGAGAATATTATAAAACAATTTTTTGAAGTCGTAAAAATGAATGATCTGACGTAATTAATTAGTTTTCTTTCTTATTTAGGTACAAGTACGGTAGGGGTGGATACGGTGGTTACGGAGGAGGCTACGGCGGCTACGGGGGCTATGGTGGGTACAATAACGGATACGGAGGATACAATAACGGTTACGGCGGCTACGGCGGCTACGGAGGTTATGGATCAGGCTACGGTAGCGGATACAACGGATACGGGGGTTACGGAAACTACGGGGGCTACGGAGCCTTCAAACCGAGCTACTACAATAAATGGTACGTAAGCAACGATCAGGCTTACGAACAGCGACCCCATTACGAAAGTAGGCCATTTTACGGATATAATAACGGGGGACGGGGATGGGACACGGTAAATAATTACGGCAACAGTCAAGCTAGCAGTTGGACTGCTAGCGGAAACATTGGACCCCTTTCAGGGAGCATTTCCACAGCGAGTGCAAGCGCTGCTGCGAGCGCTTACGATAACGGAGGGTAAGATTTTTTTACCTTATCTGCGGTTTACGGCTTCTTTCTTACCAATATTAATCAATTTAATATCGATTTTCGTGCTTTTTTTTAATTTCTTCAAGTAAAAATTTATGATTTAACGCAGTTTTCTTGATTTATAAACATCTACCAATAAGATCGTGCAATAAGGATCGGTATACAACAAATTAAGTTATTTTTATTACATGATCAGAATTTTCTGGTTGCAGATCTATTAAAATATTCATTTTTATTCTGATTATCTAAAAAGAAAATAAATTATTTGAACGGAGTTACAGAAAATTATGCTGATTATTTGACATTTTATTTATAAATACAAAGATTATTCATATACGAATAAATGAAAACTCATCTATACGAAATACGTATTATAATTTAAATAGGATAAAAAAAACTTTGATTGTTCAAAATCGAAATATTTGAAAGAATCAATTTTAATTTCAGCTTAAGAATATTATATGAATATTGCAATTTTCGTATAATACTTAAAATGCATTCCTACTTTTCTGACAAAATAAATATTCTATTTTCCTTATATTGTACAATTGAATTATAAAAAAGAAAACTTTATAATAGTAATGTACTTTTTGACTAATTAAAGTGGTATGCACTTCTTTCTATTAAATGAAAAATGATATATAAATATAAAATATGATTTTTAAAATAACAGAAAATTCTACGCTTGCATTTTATACAATAATGAAAAAAATAGTGGAAGATTTTTACAATAATAAATACATAAAAATTATTATCATTATTACATTTTTTGGCAAGGTATGGTTTGTACACATACGAATTGTGCACATATTATAATTGTGCACAATTTAACCTAGCCCGATATATATCTATATATAAATTTTACCAACACTAAAGTGTGTACAATTAATATGTGCACGATTCGTATGTGCACTAACTATACCTTGCCTATTTTTTGATACTATTTAATAATAAAGAAAGATTTTAATTGCACAACAATCAATAGTTTTTTTTAATTATGATATTTTAAATACTATTTAAATATTAAATTTTTACACTTACGCTTTTTAATATTAACGCCGTAGATAAGTTAAACTAATCTTATGACTTTTACCATTTTTTAGTAAAATGCAGTGTTTTTATTGCTTCTACCAATGGAAGGGTTCTTTTTATGCAATGCTGCATCTTTTATACTGATTGAAAGTTATTCCAAAACTAATAATATGATATTTTCTAATTCTTCATAAATTGATTCATATAATAGAAAAAATACGAAAAAATGTATTTCCCTTGTATGCTTTTTTGTATGCATTCGTACTTGATTTTTTACTAACAAGGTTTGTAGGTGATGAGTTATGGGAACTTCTTATATTACTTAATAATTTAAAAAAAACAACAAGAAAATATAATGCATTCTTTCTAAAAAGAATAATTACTTTTATTTTATTTTAAATTGTTCTTAATGCAATATTATATTCAGTAATACTTTTAATGAAACGAATACAAATTTTATTTACAGTAAAAGTTAATTTTACATTTGCAACTAAAATAATATGTTATATTATGGACTTTGTTAAATCTATATATAAATATCTCTTATTTTAATGGAATTTCAAATATTTATAGATTTAATTGAGTTGTAAAAATTAAAAAATTAATAATCGATAATTGAATTTGAAGAGCTTTGTAAAATAAGTTATAAGTTTTTAATACGCTTTAATTAAAAGAATTGATTTTTGAATAACTTTAAAATGTTGAATATTAACAATTATTTATTAATATTGTTTTTAATTTTAGGTATCACTATTAAACTGCAAAGACCAAGAAGAATGTACCTGGAAACGAAACAATATTAACACAATGTTGATGACTGTCAACGTTCCTAAAAATATACAAGGGAGATTCTGATACCTCATGTTTCATATGCGAGACTTTTGTACATAGAAACTATTAAAATTAATTATTAATAATAAATTTTGTTTTAGGAATATGTACTGTTTTTCACCCAAAATATTATTCACTTAATTTATGTTATATATAGTAAAATAAAATATTTCTAGAATATCGTGATTTCAATAATGATGTTTTAATTTATTTCTTTTTTATGATTAGTTTATTCCCTGGTAGAAATGGACAACATTTCTTACCTAAGTAGCAAAAGAAAAGATTAAGTAGGAACAGGTTAACTTTTTTAGAATATAATTTCCTAGCATGAAACGTTTTTTTTTCACATGAACTAAGCATTTTATAGAATAAAAGCTTTAACCCATTTTTAAGGTATTAAATAGCTAATCTAAATTTTCTAAAAAAGTAAGGCTATGTAACCTCGTGACACTTAATGTCATAATATGAAAAGAATTTTACCGATTTTTCGTCTACGTAAGAAAACCAAAATATAAATTACATTTATATTTATTTTAATTTTATATTAGTTTATTTACGTTTCATCTTCTATAATAAAACATCAAGAAAGATTTATAATTAAAGTTTTGCAAGCTGATAATATAATTCTTAGCTATAAGGATAGGATACGGGAGAGGCTGGACACAATGGATAAGTGTAGTATCAAATGCAACCAACATCCATAAGTCCGTCAAAAGCGACCTATCGAATGTCATGACCCTCGTGAAGCG
>JAWWML010028815.1:0-13308 GCA_035047165.1 Ormyrus rosae
TGTTCATTTTCTTTTAAACTTTTTTATTTTAAGAGTTAACATAATTTAAAAGTAATATATATCACTACATCTATCAATAATATCATTTTTAACTGCCAAATGTAGAAAACTGTTCCCATTTTTGCCTTTGTAATTCACATCCAATTCATTTTTTTTCCAATAACCTTATTTTTTTGATACTGAAATTATTGGGGTTATGCAAGAAAGTTTGCATATCACAATTGAATTTATTGATAAGAAATCTTCTTTTGGTGTCATTAAATTTGCATCCTTATTTATCAAAAGATATAACACAGTTTTCTTTTTCATAATTATGTGATCTATCATCATGAAGTTGTCGCAGTATACGTAAAAATAAAAACCACGGCGGTATGAAGTTTGTAGTATACGTAAAAACAGCAGCCATATTGAATGTTGGAAAAACTTAATCTTAAATCGGCGTTTTAAAAATTTAAATTAAAATATTTTAATAATGGGTCGGTCGATCGACATGAAACTTTTTTTCTTTATTAAGTAGCCTTAAACGAAACTATTTACGCAGCCAAAATGTGCGTATTAATCGTACAAGCTACAAATAAAATAGCCGTATTTCAAAAACAGAAATTTAGATGTAATAAGGTCGCAGTCGCCACCTTGATATATATAGATATGTAGGGGACTTATACTTGCTTTGGGTCGTGACTGCGCCTCATCATGTACTTTCGACTGGCTATAATGTAAATGTACTTTCGACTGGCTATAAAGAAAAATAGTATATGCTACATGGGCAGAAAGTTGAAAGCCTTGAACTGAGCGATATGATGTCCGAGGTGAAGCCGAGGCGAAGTGCCGAAATTTCAACTTTCTGTCCTTGTAGTGTAATATACTATTGAATAAATTAAAAAAATTTCTTAGTTGATTGTAATTCCTGTTTTGGATTTTAATTTTGTGCATTCAAACATGTTTCCAAAAAGATTTCGTAAAATTTCTTTTAACATTTTCTAATCAAATAAAATACTACAGTTAAAATCCAGAAAAGATGTGTTTCCTATTAAAGTATATTATTATTTTAATATTATTTAGAATAATTGCATCGTCAATTTTTTCAAACTAATTTTTAAATGTAACTAAAAGAAGTCACTTTTTAGTTTATTTAAAAAGTGTTTAAGATACTTGGTTTAAAAATTAATTTATTAAGCTTATGCCTTACCTGCAACCTTAACATCTTTTACATTTAAAATTTTTCAAACATTTTATAAAAATCAGCCAGATACAGATATACTACTAATTGTCAATACAAGTGTGAAAAAATTGAGTCTCGGAAGCGGGTGATAATCACCTTCGCTCTAGAATCATATATTTCACGTGTACACATCAATTGTTTTCGATGCAGGGGGCGTACAAACGATTTTAAAACATTCTAATTTCATAAAATTCGATTTTACGCCCTTCTGTAGAACAAAGTAAATAGCACTTTTCACCCCAAGGGCGTAAAATGGAAATGCTACGCCGGCCCTCGTGCACGGCGATCGCGCTCGAGACGTAAAAGTCCAATTACGCCCGTGTGACGAACATTATTTTTCGATGGTGGAGTGTATAAATTCGTTTTTACTTCCTGTTTTACGGAGGCGTAAAATCGCGTATTATACCCTTACTAGACAAAAAATTCAATTTTACGTTGTTTCGTAGAAGGGCGTAAAATCGCATTTTACGCACCGATGTATCGAAAAGTACTATTTTGATGCATGGGTATATAAATTCAATTTTTCCCAACTCGGGCATGAAATAGCCCTCATTTCACGCTAGAAAGTAGCGTAGGAAATCCAGTATTCCAAACGGTTGTCAAAATTGTTTGTCCGAGCGGGGAAAAAAGTCATTTTTCCCTGCCTTCGAGAAAACCATTTTTTTTTTTGAATTTTTAAAATTTTTCAAACCATCTTTTTTTTAATTTATTTTTCTCTGTTTTAAACTATTTTGTCGATTTCTGTGTACGATTTGAAATGCACGATCATCTATCCAACTTTTTAACACCAAATGAGGGCTTTTCATGCCCTCGTTGACAAAAACACGGTGTGTAACACGGGGAGAAAAGCTATTTCAGACACGGGTGACGCATTTTCAGAACTCGTCTCTGTCTCGGGCGCCTTCGGCGCCCTCTACTCCGACTCGTGTTGAATACCTCACCCTCGCTAGAAATAGCTATTTTTCTCCCCTTGTTGTACAATGTACTATTACTTCCTGTTTTCCAGAGGCATAAAATCGTGTATTATGCCTGCATTAGGCGAAAAATTAAATTTTCGATGGATAAGTGCGTAAAATTCGTTTTTACGCACTGTTTTGAAGGCGGAAAATGCGATTTTACGCTCTTCTACAAGACAACGTAAAATTCAATTTTTTATCTAATAAGGGTGTATATGCGATTTTACACCTCCGCAAAACAGGAAGTAAAAATAAATTTATGTACCCCTGCATCGAAAAATAATGTTCGTCGCACGGGTGTAATTAGATTTTTACACTCTAGCGCGATTGCGCTCGAGGCGTAAAAGTTCATTTTACGCCCTTCTGGCAAAAAGTACTATTTCGCGCTAAAGTGTAAAAATCTAATTACGTCCGTGTGAGGAACATTATTTTTCGATGTAGGGGAGCATAAATTCATTTTTACTTCCTGTTTTGCGGAGGCGTAAAATCGCGTATTATACCCTTACTAGACAAAAAGTTCATTTTTACGTGATTTGGTCGAAGGGCGTAATAATACATTATGCAACAAGGGGCAAAAGTAGAAGATTTTTTCCGCGGGTGAATTTACTGCCCGAACGAGAATATTTTCCGCGAGGGTGCGTTTACTGCCCGAGCGAAGCGATACTTTTGCCTCGTATTTCATAAAATATTTTATTCCACTCTCGACCGGAAAGGCCACTTTTTGGTCCTGAAAAGCTGGGTTGAAACGACTTCTCATTCTGTTAGATATTTTTTTTTTAATTGTTTGAAATTTAAAAATGTTTATTTTTGTCCCGTTAATTTTTCATTAGCGGGACAAAAATTTTCAAAACTAATTTTGCGGGAAAAATATGCCACTTTTGCCCCGCTTATCAGGGGCAACAAGTCAGTTTTTCGGTCAGGTGTGGAATAAAATCGCATTTTACACCCCCAAAACAGTGCGTAAAAACGAATTTTACGCACCTATGCATCGAAAAATAATGTTCGTCACACTGGCGTAATTAGACTTTTACACTCCAGCGCGATCGCGATGCACTCGGGCCAGCTATACCGGCCCTCCTGCACGTCGATCGCACTCGAGGCATAGACGTTCGTTTTACGCCCTTGTGGCGAAAGTACTAATTCGTCACACGAGCGTGAGACTTTTATAGTCTAGCGTGACTGTGCAACACTTGGGTCGGCATAGCCGACCCTCGTGCACGGCGATCACGCTCCAGGCGTAAAAGTCCATTTGACGCCCTTGCAACGAAAAGTACTAATATTACACATTTTTCCTTTCATGGTGCGTATTTTATTTTTCTGAAGGCTGGGCAGATCTCAACTTTGTCTGATTCCAAGCTACTTACTAAAAAGTTATTATTCCGATTTTCAAAGAGATATATAATTTTATCTTGAATCAGAAATAAATTTCAATTTACATAGAGAAATTTTGTTACTGCAGAGTTTTCACAAGAAGTCGCCGATATGAACATCAACTGGAAATGCTTCTACAATTTATTGAACGGCATCTTTTATTTGCTAAAGGGAAAATCATGAATTTGGAACGCCAAGGTCATGAAAAGTATTATAACATAGTGGAATACTTTCGCTACAGAGTTGAATGATTATGGCAACGCAAAGATTTGAGGGTTGGAAAAATGTAAGTATATTAATAAATTTTACATTCATATGAATATATTTGTTATGTTTCTTTAAGATATGTGTAAATATTATGATAATTTGATTTGAAAATTAATCCACAAATTTAGTTTTTCTAGTCATGGAAATATATAAAGGCAAATGCAAAGCAAAAGTAGGCTCATTTTCTATATACTCTTAATAAGACAATTCATGAAGAAACAATAATACAGCTTTACTGAGTTCGAAAAACGGATTTCAGCCATATTTGATGTTTATGGAGCAGGATTAAGTATTATTCCCGAAGTTGGAACAAAGAAATTATTGGAACAAGAAGGTATACACTGATTTGTTAATACAAATAATTATATTTATTTAACTTGAACTTTTATATACTTTTGCTTCTGTGTATATTTATGTGTTATATTCTTGTTCCTCGTTACATCAGCTGTATACTGTCTGCATTCGTATTTCTATTGACTGATGTACAATTTATTTTTCTCTAACAATCTTTCGTTACTTTAACCTGCAGGCGGCCGGTATTCAGGAATGTGTCGAAGTCATACTTTGGAGAACTTTTCTCTTTAAAAATTTCTCAAAGGTCTACAGATATGGGCAAACCAAAAGGTGACACGAAAAGATGGCAACAAAAGGTGCCAGCCCGGCCGCCTAGAGGTTAAATAAGTTTTTATAACGGTCATAAAACGAACCGATCATTAATGAAAATCGACAATCAGAATATTTTCAAATTGATGTTCCAGGGTTTAATCTCCATGTGATCCCTGTGGTTGGTAGTCTCACTGTTAGTAGAATTTTCTTACTTTCCACGAATGGAAATAAAAATGATAACCATAGATAGCCGCAAAAACATCTGTGTACCAGGTGACTAAGGATAGATTACCAATGCCTTACTGAGGAGTCCACACTCGTAGTCTTTGACCAAACACCTAAGTTATTTTCAAAAGGAAAACTTTATGTGCAAGCCACTAACCAATGTAGATACATATTAAACGTGAAAATCATTTTAAAATTATGCCGATTGGCGATTTTCATTAATAATTGGTTCGAATTGTGACCGTTTTAAAAAATTATTTAGAGCATTATAATATGAACGATAACTAATATGAAAATCTTTAATCACCTTTTCTCATTGTCACATTGTATAATCCCGTGTTAAGAAATCGTTACACCGGCAGATTACTGGTGGATAGCTGAGGAAATTCTAAAATATACATGAGTTCGAATTTTTTCGATCAAAAGATTCGGAGAAACAATTAAAAAAATTGAATAATTAAGCTAATAAGAGGAAAAGGAAGAGAAGCAACTGACAGAGAGGCGCACTAGGCAGGAGAGCGCTTATCCGCCGCCTTCCGCTAGCTCGCTCCAATTACGTTTTCGTGACAAGCACCGAGCTGTTCTCGCCGCTTGCGGTGGCCATTGCTTTCTCACGTACGTGTATACCAAGTGCAAGTTTAAACGTTCCGTTGTTTTCGCTTGATATTACGTTTGGGATATTAGAAAAGGCAATTTAAATACTTTTATCAGTTAGATTAAAAATTATTTCTAAAACCGATTGTCACTAAAGAACGACATAAATTAGGATTTTTTAATGAAAAAGTAAAATAAAAAATGACGTTTAGCTAAACAAAATGTTAAGCTTCAATTAAAATTAACATTTTCACCTGCATAATACATCAATAGATAAATTACATCGCCAGACTGCGCTCCCGCCGCAAACGCTTGCCACTGCATGAAACGTGAGTTTTTCAAATGTCAATGAATAACATTGCTGGAATATTAAAAAAAGCAATATCAAGTATTTTTATCAATTTCATTGAAGAAAACCAGACCACTGCCATAATGTCAGAATGGTATCTAAAAAGTTTATTTAAAAATTAGCCTCAAAATCTGCAAATTTCAGTACTCAGTACGACGTAGCTTTGCCTAGCATGAAGATTCAACCTTCAACCTTGGCCAAGATACTGCGCTAAACATTTTGAAGAAAACTGAACAGCTGATATAATGTCAGAATGGTCGAATTTTCATGGTGGGCAAAGCTATGTCGTACTTTGTGCTGAAATTCGCAGTTTTCGAGCCTTATTTTTTAAATAAACATTTTCAATACCATTCTGATGTTATGGCAGTGGCCTTGTTTTCTTTTGATATTGTTTTTTTTTTAAATTTTCCAGCAATGTTACATTGAGGTTTAAAAAACAGTAATAATGTATCTATTTATTATGCAGGTAAAAATTTTAATTTTGCTTTATTTAAGTCTGCAGCATTAAGGCTTAACTGTTTGTTTAGCGAAACGGCATTTTTTATTTTACTGTTTAATTAAAAAATCCTAATTTATGATGTTCTTTAGTGATAAACGGGTTTAGAAATAATTTTTACTCTAACTGATAAAAGTAATTGAATTGCCTTTTCTAATGTCCCCAAACATAAAATCAAGTGGAAACAACGGAACGTCTAAACTTGCGCGTGGTACACACTATGTGAGAAAGCAGTGGTCACCACAAGCGGCGAGAAGACAGCTCGGTGCTTGCCGCGAGCGCGTGACGGAAGCGAGATGGCGAGGAAGGCGGCGGGTAAGTGGACCCCGCCTACTGGGCTTCTCCTCCAGTTATCTCTTAAGGTTGTATGGTCTATACAGTCTGAATCAAAAGTCAGTCGAGATGTAAATCATTAGTAATAACTATATTTAAATGTTTTTATTAACTTCTGCTTATTCTAAGTCTAAGTTTTTTCGGTTTTTAAAATCGTAAATTTTGAGGTTTTCTTGAATATCGCTTTCAAAACTGCCAAGGTTTCAATTTTTATTTATTTTACACTTAATTAGGCTCATTTTATTAGTTTAAGTACTTCCTGTCGGTTCACGAGCATCAAAATCAGAAAAGATCTTTTTGTTAAATGTTATTAACAAATGAAGTGTTCTTTAAACTAGAATTTTGTATTTAAAAAATACATTACTTGTTAATAACATTTAACAAAAAGCTCTTTTTCTATTTTGATGCTCGTGAATCGATAGGAAATACTGTGTTCTAGAAGTATCAAATAATGTGATAGAATATTCATTAGAGTCGAAATAAAAAAATTTCAATGAAATTTCAATTAAATAATAAAATATAAAAAAAACGAAATTTCATAAAAATAAATAATGCTTTATTTTTTTAATTTTCTGATTCATAATATTAAATGTGCTACGAAATACTAAGTATGTGACGTCTATGACGCGTAACAGCAGTCAGAATTCGACAGCGAAAATGCACCCTAATGTTATTGCCATTATGGCCCATGTACTATAACACTGAATGCGCGTCGGCTGCTACTGTTTACTTCATTTGTTGGCTGAGATTTTATCTATTTATTTGTTCAAAATGAAGTTAATAAATAGAAACTATCATTCATCAAAACAGAATAATCTACAGAAACTTGCAACGAACAAGTTATTATGCTTTAAAGAAGAGATAAATAGATAAACTAACTTTAGAAATCCAGAAGAACCTGTTGTTTTAACCTTGTTGATTTAACTAAGAATATGAAAATTTTGTTTGTCAATTATTCAGCAAGGAAGAACCTGCTTAAAAACATTGAATACAGTGAGTTAATGAGTGAGTCGCTTATAAATTTATCAAGTGACACATTATATATCATGAATGAAGTTTTATATATCAGTGTATCTTTTAATAATAGCATATGGTATCAACGAGCACACAAATTCTACTCATTATATTGTATTCAACAAGAGAAAAGAAATCAAGAAGAATGTGAAGAATGAAATACATTTTTTTAATCTTCAAGTGCCATGGAAGTAGTCGAAACAGAAATTAGCTGGAAACAAATCTCTTAGTCTTGATAAGTGCACCAAATTAAAAAATATATCAGCAGTCATAAGAAACTTCAATAAAAAAGCAGGAAGAAGTGTTGTACGGTGCTTGAAAATTTTGAACTGCTCAACTAATAAAGCTATGAAATTATTTTTGTGAGAAACTTTAAAGTTGTTTTTTTCAGAATCAACTTTTTCTATCTTCCAAATATTCCTTACGGGGCAAGTTTCTTTGAATCCAGTTGGAAACAGTGCACGAAGGTTGGTTCTTATGTTTATAAAAAAGTTACACAGGCTTTTGTCCTTCAAATAGTTATTCAGTTTTTTATTGGAAATTATATTGTTAAAAATAGAGTATTTTTCGCCTTTTTAATGTTTCGCTAATTCAAGAAGGTCTTTAATTTACATTTTTGAGTATACGAACAAAAGCCTGTGTAAAATTGCAGGTCTTGGCACTACGTATTAAAAAAGTATAGTTTTTGGTGACATCTGAAACTTTGCCCCGTAAGAAACATTTCGAATAAGCACCTTTTTTGGTTACTTTTTAAAGTAAAACTCTTTCAAATTTGATTGAAATTTAAGTTATATAATAAAAATATAGCTGATTCTGAATCAAATGAGGCCAGACAGAAGTCCGTAGGCCCATTTGCAATCTCAAATTTTTTTCTTTGACGTCAACTCCAGTTTGAACCATTGGATGGATTGGCATAAAATAGGGCTTAAAATCTTGGTTTTTTATGTCATTTAGGCCCAAAGCTCTGAAATAGTGTAATTTTAATAAAATTTTTCAGTTTTTCTTGATTTAAAAATACTAAATGAAAAAAATTTCACTATTTTAGAAACTATTATATATAAACATAGAAAATATTGAATTATTATTAACACCGATAGTGTTACAAGGCAATAAAACACAGCTCTCAAATACTAATACTCTCTCTTGCAGCTCTATATTGTAGGTCAGCCGTTAAAAGTATTGGTATAGCAGTGTCAATTTAAGGTTGAGTGTGATTCTGCAAAATATAATTAATAAAAAAGAACAATTTTTTTTATGAATAATCATGATTAAAAAAATAACTCATTTTTTTCAAAAACGAAAAAAGATACAACGGAGCTATATAATTAAGAAAAATAATTATACTTATCTAATAATTGTAGATCTTGCCTGTTTCTTATATTTCTCTTGTGAAGATTAATTTAATGCACAAGTAGTTATAAGCTTAAATACCTCACTAAGTCTACTGCGGTTAACGGTCTTGTGTTTCACCTGTCAGCTGGTCTCCTTCTGTTTATCTTTCTCTACTGAAAATAAAGGAGTTCTGTGTTACCGATCACACGTTCAAGCAACTGACCGATGAAAACACAAGTAGAAGATGCTTAACCAGTGAACTTTTGAGTGTAGTATAATAAAGCTTTCAACATTTATG
Source organism: Ormyrus rosae (assembly GCA_035047165.1). Classification (NCBI taxonomy): domain Eukaryota; kingdom Metazoa; phylum Arthropoda; class Insecta; order Hymenoptera; family Ormyridae; genus Ormyrus; species Ormyrus rosae. The sequence continues at coordinate 9,064 of JAWWML010028815.1, forward strand.
ATAAGGTTGATTTACTAAAAAATTAGTACTTCGTGACCGATTGAGCATCTGAAATATAAAAATCCACATTTGAATCCGTACTACGTAATAAACGGTTACTGTCAGGTCAATGGTCACGGGACTGCGCGATCTGTAAAACATAACTTCTGTACTTTCAGTAGAGTATAGTAATATTTTGTATATTACAATAAAAAATTAATTTTGTTTTTCTAAATAAAGCATAAGTACATAATCCTTTAGATGAAAATGTAGGGCCTATGAGATTAAACTAAATGCACCGGTCTTCATATTTAGAGTAAAGGAAATATTCTGTGCAGTTTCAGGAGGATTAATGTTCCGGAGATGTGACACTCTCCTGATCAGATATTACCAACAGGTGGGAAAACTTCATTTACCCGTTTTCTAAACTGTCAATTGATTTTAAATTAATAAATAAAAAATTTATAATTGAAGGAGGTGCCACAGTAATTATCCAATTTTAAGTTGTATCTCCGAATCTTTTGATTGGATCGAAAAAATTCTTACTAACGTATATCTTATTTTCTTCCGCTATCCTCCGGTAACCTTTCGGTGCAAGGATTTTTCAACACGGATAATATAATATAATCTAATTTTTCTTCTTCCGTTGATTTATATGATATATTTTTTAAAATCTTATTTAGCGTCGCTCTATTTGTGTTTCTATACGGTACTTAAAAGCGACGGGGGTCGTCGGTGTGTTTGTGAACAAAACACATGTGTTTTACCACAGTGCTTGTTTTGATCGGTAGAGACTAGGGTATTTGAGTTCGGAGGCTTCGCTCTTACCGATCGAGCCACGGAAGACCCCACTGAGCGAGGCTCACAAACGAGACCCCCACCACCGAAAAAGCCGACAGACATTTCTTTAAAAATGCCTCTGATAATTTCGAACTGCCGAGAATCCGAACTCCAGTCCAAAGCAGTGTTTATCTTGGGAGGTCAGAACCTTACCGCCTGAGCTAAGCACCGCTCTTATATGATATATTAATGCAATAAATTTATTAATTATTATCATAAATATTTTAATTTTTACTTCTGTATACATTTATATATCTGTATAATTTTTCCCAGGAGCCAAAAACCATGAACCTTATGATATCCATGAATTACCTAATAATAATGACGGATTCAAATATGGCCTGTATGGATAACAAAAATATGGAAGACATCAATTCCTCAGAGTGGTAAATTTATTTATTTATTTTTATTTGGCCATTAGATCTAACATAAGAGCACTTTAACATTAAAGGATTCTACATACTTTATATAAAATTTTGAGGTGTCAGGAATAATAAAAATGGGTTTTGAAAAATGTCTGTATCGATGTATTTTGTTTTTATTTTTTTTTTTTTACGAGGGGGTTGGGAATTCTTACATCAACCCATGCGGTCACAGAAGGACCACGTCAGGCTCATTGATGACCCCTGTTGCCTACAGACACCAGGAAGGGACCGCACTACCTGATAGTGTTAGATTTTTACTCACTAAAACCCATAATCCTTTTCTCTATAGCTGAGCCACCCCGCAAATCGCCGTTAGGCATTACTTCGAGGTGGTGCTGTTGTCCTGCCATCTGGACCCTCCTAGATGCTGGCTCTTTTGGCCATTGTGCTTGCTGGCTGTAGCCTTGTTTCTGTATCTTGGAGTTATCTGCAGTTGCTAAATGAGGCAGAACTAGTTACATTCGTGAATGATGTGACCTTCTTGATAGTGGTGAAACATAGCTCCGTGAAGTGGGCACCCGATATAAAAAATCCATTAATTTTTTCAATCAAAATAATTGGGCTATGTCTGCGCTTTTAGAATACGTCTTAAAAAAAAATTGTGCTTCGCTTAGATTTTCTGAAAATCAAAAATTAAATTTCAGGTGCTAAAAAAAATTCAAAAATTATTTTTCTATAAACATGACAGAACTAACGGTTTTTTTTAAGTGCAATCGCTTGTGCGTACTTTGTGCTTTCAGAAAATATATTATATTATCTTTAATTTTCAATAATATTTGATTGAAAATATGATTTTATTATTATTTTATTGAACAAAATGCTCGGCGACATCGTATAGCCAAGTTCATAGTGCGCGGTGTAAGACTTTTCTTAAAGCATTTAAAGATAACACAAGCGCACAAAAAAGAAAAAGTGGTTTCCTTATATATTTTGAGCTGTTGAATTCAAATCTGAAATAAAAATAGGGGGTTTGACTGTGAAATTGTGAGAAAATTCGAAAAAAGGGGTTTGAAAGGTGCTGCAACGGTTTAATACTTGTAACTTGAAAAAAAGACTCAGAGATAAAAGTATAGTACAATTTTAGTAGGGATTTTCTTTAGCTGTCACCTGGAAACCTTGGAATAGGCCTAGATATGACCATGAAGGTTATTTCAAGATTAACATTTTTTAAAATGGAAATCTCTATTTTTGCCTTTAGAAATAAAAAAGAGGAAATTGTAGCTCCTTCAGCATTTACACATTGTCCTCTGAACGTCAACGTGAAACAAACCTTTCATTTTGAAGTAAGTAGTTCATTTTGAAGTAAGTCTATTTCCACAAACCGGCTACAGAGGAAACCATGAAACTGGAGCTTTAGAAAATGAATTGAAGGGCAATGCTTAAAAATATATAGAACGAACGTTTCCAACGTTGTCTGAAACCAAACTGAAAGAAGGTATATTTAGTAGATCTCAGATTCTCACTTCCTTGGCAACCAGCAAAGTGAAGACTACAAAAAAATTGTAAACCAAATAATACAAGATTACCAAAAATTAGGATGTCTCACGAATTTGAAATTATACTTTCTCGATTCCGACCTTGATTACTTCTCTGAAAATCTTGGAGACTTCAGTGAAGAACAAGATGAACGGTTTCATTAAGATATTCAGGAGATCGAGAGGCGATATCAAGGACAATGTGCTATCAATATGATGGTGGTCTGCTGTATATTAAAAAGGGACGTAGAACAAAAAGGAAATAAACGTAACAGAAATCCATTACATAAATCTTTCAAAGATAAAAGAATAGGTAAACGTGTAAAACATTAAATAAACTGGCTATTTGTACAGACTAAAGCTCCAGTTTCATGAATTCCTCTATAGCCGGTTTGTGATAGTAGACTTACTTCAAAATAAACTGCTTACTTCAAAATGAAAGGTTTGTTTCGCCTTCAGTTGTCCTTTAGAGGACAATGTGTAAATGCTGAAGGAGCTACAATTGTCCCTTCTATATTTCCAAAGGCAAAAATAGAGGTTTCAATTTAAAAAATTATGTTGACCTTGAAATGACCTTCATGGTCATTTCAAGATCAATTACAAGATTACCAGATGACAGGTAGAGAAAACTCCTACTGAAATTGTAGTACACCTTTGTCACTATGAGTCGTTTTTTTTAAATTGCAAGTATTAAACCGTTGCAGCATCTTTCAAACACCCTTTTTATGTTCCAATTTTCTCAAAAGGGTCTAGCCGGATAAGATAGTCGAAAATGCCCCTAACGGTTTTGCCAAAGAGACAGTAGCCTCGTGTAGGACTTGATGAAAAACTCATCTGACCAAAATTTCAGTCCTCTAAGTGGTCAGGGGGTCCCTGTATACCCAAAAAGGTCTCGAAAACTCATTTCGTGATATCTCAGCTTCTAAGATAGCTAGAGTAACCAACGGGATATAAAAAAATTTGTCTTTAAAAGAGCTATCTACCCAAATTTTTTCATATTTTTTTACCCTAAATTCGAATTTTCAGAACGATTTAACATTTTTAAAATTCATTTAAAAAAACAATAAATGACAATGGGCTTAAAAAAATTTATTTCATTTATTTTATTGTTTTTTATATTCTTGAATTTTTTCAGATTTTTAAAATTGGTGCGCAGTGGTTAAAAAAATTAGAAACCCGTTTTTTCCTTATTTTTCGGTATTTTTAGTCATTGTATGCTATGAGATTCGCCAAAAAAGGTTTACATTATGATATTTTATATTGAAATTAGATAGTCCTAACTTTTACATGTTCTTTAGAATCATGAAATATGGAATATGAAAAAAAATAACAGGCATCTGTTTTTCTTACGGTTTTTCGTCTAACATCGAGATTTTCTATATTTTTCTAACGTATAGCTCACAAGGAGAGTATACGACATTTGGGTAATGGATTTACCTGCAACTTTGCGATATGTTTTCTAATGTTAAAATATGAAGGAAGCCGCGTCCGTTCAGCCTAACGCTCGATTTTTCAAAAGTTATGTG
>JAWWML010028826.1:0-13301 GCA_035047165.1 Ormyrus rosae
TATTTCTGTGTAAATAAACTTTAGCCGAGATAAGTCTCCAATTGAGACTTGAAAGGCGTAAAATAAAAAAAAAAAAAAAAAATAATTTGTGACCAAGTAGATTATACATATAATAAAGCAACGTGCAATTGGAAAAATTATAAGTTTTCTAAAGAATCACTTTTTCGAACAGACAACAAGCTTTTAAATAATTTTTAATGTTAACAAAAATAGAATGATTAAAATTCGTTTTTAATTTTCATCTTATTTCATAGTCGAGAGCAAATCAAGTCGGAAATAACGCCTTGGGAAGATATGGACTAAGAGAAAAGATAAAACCACTGCTAAGAATATGAAGTATAACTTATCAGAACTCAATATATCACTGATATACCATATTTGTTTTATAAGAAGCCCTCAGTGGTTTTTTCCTTTTTAGATTTTGAATTATCGTCTTAGTTTCTTTCTAGGCTTATTCCAGTAAACAGCTAATAATTTCGTTCCTGAAATGTCTACTGAAGAATATATAGTACGAGAAGCTCGACAAGATGATATTCCGGAAATTATGGAGTTTTTATGGGAACACTTTTTCCCAAGAGAAAATACAATGTCAGCGTATTTCAAAGTCGTGAAAAGTAAAATCAGTGAAGAAGAACAGCGCAACTTTGATCAAGATTTGCAAACGAGATTCGAAAACATGCTGTCTTCTGAACCTTGTCTTCTTGCTGTTCATCGTGAAAGTCAAGAAATTGTAGGAATAAATATAATAACTGTGGAAGAAAATCCTCAATTTTCCACAAATGTAAGTGTTGATTTTATTATTAATCGTCGTAATTTTAAATCACATAAAAAAAAATGTATGAATATTTTGTTATGTAATTTAAATTAACTTTTGATCAAATAATCCGGTATTCATTACAGTTACACCGAAATATCAACAATTTTAGAAATCATCTGAAAATAAAATAAATTTTAAAAAGTGATTAATTTCCGTGAAAATACAATTAATACTCTGAAGATAAATTTTACAAAATATTTTTATTAGGTCACAGAGGCTAAACACGTTTACGGAGTAAAGGATCCTTCACAATTGAAATCACAGTGGCTTACTGACTGGTTCACGCACGTACTACAGAAATCGGATGAAGTTGTAAACTTCTTTGATAAATATCCAGAAATGAAAGGTATACTGCACGTGGAAATGTTGGGTGTCCATTCGAATCATGGAAGACGAGGTGTTGCCACGCGTTTGTTGAATGAATGCATTGAATGGGCCAAAGAGAAGAATCTCGAGTTAGTTTGGGGAGTTTTCACATCGCCTTATTCTGCAAAAGCGGCCCAAAATCTAGGTTTCGAGACTTACGCGGATATTGATTGGCTGAGTTTTCGTGATCCTGCAGGTAATCAGTTTTACGAAGGAATGGGCTCGCATAATATTTCTGTCAAGGCGTTGAAATTGTAGAGAAGATAGCAACAAGTTGGTGATACAGACTTTTTAGATGAAATATAAGATATCCTCCTATCGATACGTTGTTTTTAGTTATGTTGTCTCGCTTCATAAAATATTGTACTCTATAATGGCGTTTAGTGGATTGAAAGTTTTATGTTCTTATGACCACCTTGCTCTTGCCTTTATCCATCTATTCATCAATTTATATGTGAAAAACTATTACTTAATCGGCTAATTTAAAAATCACATTGCATTTTACAAACTTGGTACACAGGTATGATTTTGGTGAGACTCTTAACTGAAAAAGATAAATTAATTTAGTTGCCATTACAGTTTGTTAAATATTTTAAAAAGTTAATTATGCATTATGAAGGATTTGTGTTTTTTTACATAAAAAGTAATAGTTTTCGGGTGATTTTATGTATTACGAATATGCATTCGTAAATGATTCAAATTATTTCGTTTTTTAATAAAATTTTTAGAGTTCTTATACTTTGAGATAAATAGATATCTTTTTAATTAATTTATTTACAGCTTATAAAATATTAAAATTATTTCTTGGTAATTTATTGAAGTAATTAATGCATGTGTTAACAGAAACATTAAATACAGAATGCAAATTCTCTTTTAAAAAATTAGACCTAACTTTTGTGATCGATATTTGAATTTTTCGGATGTTGTGGACTTTATAAACTTTTTTCATTGCTATTGGTCGAATCCTTATAAAATTTTTCTTTTATTTAATTTAATAATTTTTAACATGTGCATTTCCATCCAGATCGATGAGATTTTATTGGACTTTATATGATTTTTTCAATAGGGATTCTATTTTTGTTTTTATTCAGAAACATTATTAAGCTACAGGAAGAAGTCGTCCTGTAGAAAACTTGAGACTTCTTCAATTTCGCATTGTATTACTTCATGCATAATATAATCTTGTTCACACATATTATCAAATTCATTCGCAACATGAGCTTATTTTAAATTAATAAAGTAACATTCATAGATTGAAATTTATAAAACTTTTTAAGAGGACTAAATTCTAAAAGCAAGTCGAATGCACACGTTTGAGCATGCATTTTTACAAAACGATAACAACTCAAAAGTATTATGTACTTGCATTTTTCTTCAGATTAGATAAAAAAAGATATAAGAAGAGGTATAGACAAACACTGTGCAGAATTAAAAGTAGAACGATTTAAAACTCAGAACGTCACTGATACATCAAATTTTTTTTACAAGCACCCTTAGCGGTTTTTTTCTCCCTAGATTATCAATTATCTTCTCAGTTGCTTTGTAGGCTTTTTTCAATAAACAGCTGGAAACAGTGAATAGTAAACAGTTTAATTGCTGAAATGTCTACCGAAGAATATATAGTACGAGAAGCTCGACAAGATGATATTCCAAGATGATATGGAAATTATGGAATTTTTATGGGAACATTTTTTGCCAAGGGCAATTTTGATGTCGACGTACTTGGAAACTGTGAAAAGTAAAATCAGTGAAGAAGAACAGCGCAACTTTGATCAAGATTTGCAAAAGAGATTCGAAAACATGCTGTCTTCTGAACCTTGTCTTCTTGCCGTTCATATCGCAAGTCAAAAAATTGTAGGAATAAGTATGATAACGGTGCAAGAAAATCCTCAATTTTCCGCAAATGTAAGTTTTGATTTTATTATTAATCATCGTAATTTTAAATTACACGACAAAAAATTTATGAACACATTTTAGTTATTAGTTAAAAGATTTTTAAATTTTGTATTAAAAATTACTTGGAATAATTGAATTACCATTCGTATAATAAAATAATCCCGTATTCATTATAGTTATATACCAAAGTATGAACACTTTTAGAGATCGTCCGAAAATAATAATAAATTTTAAAAAGCAATTAAAACTTCTACGAAAATAAAATTAATATTTTTGAAGGCAAATTTTGCAAAATATTCTTCTCAGTTCGCAGAGATTAAGCCTTATTACGGGACAAAGGATCCTTACCAAGGCAAACCAAAGTGGGTTACTGATTGGATTACGCACATATTTGAGAAAACATATAATCTCGTAAACTTCTTTGATAAATATCCAGAAATGAAAAGTTTACTGCTCGTGGATACATTGGCCGTCGATCCGAATCATGGAAGGCGAGGTCTTGGAACGCGTTTGTTGAAAGAAAGCGTTGAGTGGGCCAAAGAGAAGGATCTCGAGTTAGTTTGGGGAGTTTTTACGTTGCCTTATGCTGCAAAAGCGGCCCAAAATCTAGGCTTCGAGACTTATGCGGATATTGATTGGCTCAGTTTTCGCGATTCTGCAGGTAATCGGTTTTACGAAGGAATGGGCTCGCACAATATTTCTATTAGGCGTTGAAACTGTAGAGAAGAAAGCAAAAAGTTGATGATACAGAATGTTGAGATGAAGTTTGGCTTCGGCGTATTTTGGACAAGAGTCACGTTACCATTATGTTACGTGCGGTTTCCATAAAAGCAGTCGGAAAATGTGAAAGTGCTACTCTTTCGAGAAAAAGAATTTATTTGAAATTTTCGATTAAAATTAATACTCGTAGAAAAAGTAAAAGTTCTATTTCATTTCTTTTCTGTCTAAAGGATAGAGTTATGTATACATGTGCATGTATATATATTTGCGAAAGTGAAAGTAATTTATTCATAATTTAACGATTATACGATTGATCGAGGTTGCTGCCTTGAAACGCTCTAATCAAATAAACGAGTTTTGGCGTTTGCACTCTCGAATGCTTTACTAGTCTTTAAAAGAAAAACACTTCCGGAGAAAATAATGTTTTCACAGATTTGTTATTTTAGTAGTTCTATATACTAAGAAATTATTATTCCAAATTGTATTATTGTAAGATATACATATACATGCATGCATGTACATCATTTTATATAAATACATTATAAAAAATTCGTGATTGTGCCCATGACTGATAATATATAAATTCAAATATTATTAACCTGTAATTATTATTCATTGCTCCTTCTGGGGCTGATTTTACGAAGTAGAAAGTTAACAAAGTCGCAATGAATTGTTCGGCTAAAATTAAGCTGATACAGAAAAATTTTATGAGTTGTTTTCATAAGATTATATTAATTTATTAATCGTATCCAGAACAGTAAATATTCTTTATCTTCCAGATAGTACATTCTGTTTATTGCTTATATTTTTCTCAATGTTCATTGCTAAATTTGCATTTTTTAAAACAAAAATATAATTGTTATAATTTGGTTATACTAAAAAAAAATGTCGTTTCTTTAAAAGTGATGGAACGAAGTTGGATGCAAATAATGAGGGGAGCCTACATACTTACGAAAAAGAAAGAAACTTGAATGAGCCTATTGAGTTAGGAAGTGAATTAAGATTGGCACAAAAAAAAAATAAAATTGAAATTATAGGGTGACGAGAGCTGAAGGAATAAGAAGAAAGGAGCGATTGTTGCAAGAAAAAAAAAGTGAAAAATGAAAGATCTAACAAAGATGGATAAAACATTAAATCGCCAGAATTTTTTTAAGCATTACTGGAGTTAATTTACAATTTATTTACCAAAACTATTGTCATAATTAAATAATTAAATTATTGTTGAAAATGTAAGTTTGTTGGAAAATTTTACAAAGCTAAAACACAGCAATTAAAGTATAAGAAACGTATAAAATATCGCCAAAGCTAATTCATTTAGAAGTTTTTAAAAGTTGAAAATGATCTGATTTGCAAGAGGAGGCCGTAAAAGCGCCCAAAAGAATTTTTATGAAAGAGAGGAATGGCAAAGCAAAACGGCGTAACGTTTCAACTTTGTTCATTTTTGTCGCGGACGGAAGCACTCCAGACGATATTCGAAAATGTAAATGAGGGAGAGAATAAAAGTAAGACCAAAAAGTAGAAAGTGGACTATATTTGATACTACGGGCAAGAGACGATTCAATGCGTGAATTTTTATTTACACAGTTGTTTGCTATAGCTTAATGAATTACGAGTGATTAAAAAAGCAGTTCAGCTGTGTTTTATCATCCACCGCTACGCGACCCGCGAAGATTTCTCTCTTTAATTTAATGCTGAAAATATTTAAAGAGAAACATAACGTAACATTTAAGAGGCAAAATATTTTCCAAATTTGTCGTTCCAATAATTCGCGTGTCAAATCCGGCCGACAATACGTAACAAAGCTCCCATTGAGCAAAGAACCCAAAGAGCCGCAGTCGACACCATCCATCGATCGAGTTTTCCACCCATTTTCCAATTAAGCACGCTCGGGGCTGTATTTCGTAACATTCGCCGAGGCCCGCGCAACAAAGAACCGACGACGCTTCGCCGAGGCATCTATCAAGCGAGCGACGAATCCACCCACCGAAAAAATTTTGCAGCCCGACGACAATGCGAGCCGGCCGCGTTTCTAACAGGAGCTGGAAATAATCGCCGAAGACGGAGCCGACGGCGATCGGAAGCGACTTCGGCCGCGCGGAGGCGTTGGGCGGATCAAAGCGAGCGGCTTCCGGTTCACCCCCATTGTCCCGTCCCGCCCCGGACAAAGGACGCGCCTCCGCGCTTTGTGGCGCAGCTTCTCCTCCCCCTTCCTTCGGGCGCGCGTGCGCCGATTTTTTTCATGGGAGGGTGGCTCGCTCTTTTTTTTTTTTTTTTTTTTTGCTTTTGCGTAAATGGAGTCAGATTAATTGGACCGAGCAAGTTTTGGAGTCTCGACGTTCATAATCTGGCACGATTGCGTGAATGGCTGGGTCTGATTGACTGGAAAAAAATGTAGTTATAGTTATTTAGCAAATAATCTAATGATTAATTATGCGTGGATAATAAAAGTAAAGTTTTTTATAAAGTTTACTTTTAATATTGCGGTGGGAACAAAAAATGGAATTAGCTTTTTTCTTTTAGATTAAATTTGCACACTTGTAATATTAATAAAAGTATTATTTTAATTATTTCACATTTACATACAATGTTAGGCAATAAGTTTAAAGAAAATAATACTATCAAGCAAGCAAATTTTGAATTTTAATAATTTATAAATTAAAAAAGTATGATTAATATTCGTTTATAATTGTTTTGTTAGTTAATTTATCATCGATATTGAAAATTAGTAATAATAATAAATCAAAAAATGTAATTAAAATCTAATTCAATACTCTTATACGTGTTCCATTGATGTGACGTGCTCACATCAGACTTAATAACTTAAAAACAGTTTGCTTTATGAACCGATTTTAATTGCGACAAAACTAATACTGCACAAAACAAATATTACAAAATTGACAATGAACGGACAAAAGCTTAATAATAAATATTTTCTCTAGCAAATTCGGCATCGCCTTAATCAACTCTGCTAAGGGTAGATTTAGTCAAGCCCTACGAAGAATATCGTAGAATCGAGAGCGCGATTCTCGGATTCGTTCGGCGTATTTCTATAAACAGCGAGTTTCTTTATCTCAGCGGATAATGTCGATAGCAGCATCAGAATCTTCGGAGCAAAGACTGCGACAGTGATTATCTAGAACCGAACTCGGCCCTCTTTATCATCGGTCCCACCAGAGCTGGTTGCCCGAGTAAGTGTAGGGCGAATTGTCGCATACCGTTCCGGCAATTGCGTCCCGCACCGGGACTGTTAGTATTCGGAAGTTTACGTCGGTGTAGTTTAGGGTTGCGACGAGGAAGACCGGCATGCGGTCCGTCATCATCCAGAGTAAACCTCGGTTCACCTGGAAATTAATAGATCAAATTATTTTGGGACTTTTGGTGGATTGTCTTGATTAATTATTTTAGCGAATGATAAGTTATCTTTTTATGCTGTTACTAAAAAAAATGAATTAATTTCACGTTGGTTAGTTTAAAATTTACATTAAAGAATATATGTTAATTCTGTAATTAGTGTTACGCTAATTTTATTTTTCGCTTTAAAATTGTAAAAGCTTAATAGTTGAATAATAAAAGCATCTAAAAGTATTTTTCAAATAAATAAATAAAGGAGAAACCAGAAGCAAGAAAATAATCTGTTACCTATTAATCATCAATTACGTTCAGTACACAATCAATATCGCGGTATACGTGCATTAAAATCAGGCTTATGTACTTGTTAAGTGTCCGTTATGGAATTGCGAATGCCCAAATGTTTTCCTGAGTTTATGACATTATGTAGGCAAATGGATTTTCCGTTCTTACGCTCTTACAGTTGGGTAATATCTCATTGGTAATGAACGGCTTATTTTTCGATTTAATGAGATCGCGAAGAAAAAGGTTTGATTGCAGGCAGAGTGGGCTTAAATTGGTAGTGAAGGTTCGCCATGCCGAGAAGAAAGGAGTTACCAAGGTTATGACCGTGCACAGCTTATTTTTGAGATTTCAATTAAAAAAAAAATTTCGGGAAATTCTGGAAAAATAATTTTTAATGTTCTCTACCAACGCGTAAAAAAATATTCCTAATCGATAACTGAAGAATCGCGCGAGTCTCGAATCTTGAATTTCGAATCGATGTACTCTCTAAGTCCCAATCAGTATGCCAAAAGGAAATAAAACCGAATGTACGCATGAACTAAATTACAAAACAACTAATTCTCCGCAGTTAAGCTTCGCATGAGAAAACTAATTACTCCCCGGCTGCTCTTGCGCAACGCACAACCGAAACCCATATAACTTGGGGAAAAAGCGCGGAAAGTGTTATTGCGCGAGTGTCGGGTGGCGGCCGTACAGTAAAACTAATTGCGTTTTACACAATTTTGCGAAGGATGGCGCATAAACGAGCCGGTTACCTTGACGTCGGCTGGGAAAATCATGGCCTCGTCGTGCCTGGCGACGACCGCCTGATTGGCGGGGGCGTAGGGCAGCAGCGAGTTCCAGCATCCCACGGCGTTCTGATCGACGAGGTTGAAGAACTGCAGCCCGTTCTCGTCCATGACCTCCGCCGTCGAGTGTCCCAGTGGTCCGCGCTCGGGAAGTACCTGCGGAGAGTAAATAGTATACTTTTTGGGGCGGCGAGGCTGGACGTTCGCGCCGTTAATTCGTTCTGGTGTGCGGTGTTATGGGTAGCGAGTTTACGGAGGCAATAAAAAAAGAACGAAAGGGTATCGGGCTCGTAATGAACAGCTCGAAGAGAGAAAGCTGAGATCGTAATGCATAGCCTTTCTCTAGATTTGACATGTACGGCTTTATACATATACGTGTATTTCACGTGAATCGACGCCGGCTATGGCTGTACGTTATTATTCCCTCGTTCCGTTGCTGCTTTTTGCGAAAATTATTTCTTTAGAGTGAATGTGGATGAGTTACGGTCGGAAAAAAAAATTTATACTGCGTTCTTGCTGAAATAAAGGCAAATTTATTTGGATCGTAAGTAATAGCTTAATTGGAATACGTGTAGCGTTATATAAGGAAACAAATTTTTGCATGTCATCAGTAAATTAATTTCAACGGTTAGTGACACATAAATTACCCTTTTAATAATCGCTGTCCTCACGGGTCGTTTAAATTTTACTTTATTCGACATAATAAAACGATTGAAAATTAATATTTCCGACCAATAAATTACCTGGAATTCGTGCCAGCTGGTCTCCGCCAATTTCTCGTCCCTGAGTATTCTCGTCGACACGGCAAATTCACGATTGCTGCTCAGCGGATGGAAGAAGAGAGTTCGGAAGCCGTCAAGGCCGATCGGCGACAGGCTCATTCCAAAAATCCCTTCCTCCCCCCACTGGAAATTCAGGCCGCCGATGTTGTAGTCCCCCGCCAGGGGATCGGGCATGAAGTAGCTGTGGTAAATGCGCCAGGATCTATTTTGCTGCCAGGAGTAGACAATGAGTCCGTAGCCAAGCTCGTCCGACATGTAGGCGAACGCGTCTTCGCAGCCACCTTTTCCCAAGTCCACGGCTATGTTGGCGATGAAAGTGTTCTGCGAAACGAAGTTTTAAATTTCAATCGAACGATTCGCCTTTAATCTGAATATAAATCGAAAAGTTATTTTAAAAAAGAGTGAATTTTCGGATCGATTGGCTCGCGAGAAATATTTTTGAGAAATGCTCATCTTTCGCAAGAATTCAAGCATCGAAAAGGCGACATTCAAACGCAATACGAAAGAGTTCCCACATCACCAAAAATTCCACCCGGGCATTAAGCCTATAAGACGGTACACGTTATTCCAAAGCTCACTTGGTTGACGTCTTCGGGCCTGAGTTTGTACTGCCTGAGGATTTTATCTGTGGTGAGGTCGAATACGTTGAGGGTGTAGGGACAGGCTTGGACCGTCGTGTTGCCGATGCCCACCGTGCCGACGTCGAGGACCCAAAGCCTGTCGCACACGTCCGCGTGAATCCTGTAAAAAAAAAGAAGGACGGTCGATACGCTGAAGCGAGTGACGAGCGGGAGGCGACGCTTCTTGGAATTTCCATTGTGCTATTCGGGAATCCACTTGTCGAGTCGAAAAGCCCCTCTTCGGGATCAACGGATATTAGGAGTGTGAAAATTACCTCCTTTTCTAAAGTACGCATGCCACACCCTTAGAGGCTTTGACGCGCTTTTCTCAAGTTGTAATCGATTGATTCTTTTATTTATAAAGGCGCAATAAAATTAATTAAATTGCGATAAAATTACGTACCTGTAGGCTGTAGTGAGTCCACTTCCGCATGCGCCGGCGACATTTTGCGCCCAGTTAGGGTAAGGGTTAAGTTTGGGAGATCCACCGCGAACCGAATCCAAGGGAATAAAGTTCAGAGTAGCAGGGATGCCTGAAACAAAATCAGCTGCCTTAGTATGAAACAGAGATAAGTTGCGCAATGACATTATAAAAAATAATAACAAGTTTTATCGTAAAAATATTTAATTTATTATTGTAAGATGTTTCAAGGGTATATGGTATATTACTACTTTATCGTACAATAATTTTTTATAAATTTAAACGCGTCGTTCCTAATTAACTTTCTGCATATCGATAACAGTATTCATTTTTTTTTCAATTTCCATTTAATAGTACTAAAGAATAAATAGCGCTTTTTTAAGCACTTTACATTACAAATTGATTTCGGCCACAATGAAATTTTAATTCTATTAATGAATGAAGCCATAAGCGCATTGAATAAAAAGAATGCGCACGCGAACGGAGGAGGAAAAAAAAGACGTGAATGAGCCCATTCATCCGTGATGTGAATTAAGATTGACGCGGGTGAAAAATGAAATTAAAATTACAGGGTGAGGAGAATTAACGGAGAACAAGAAGGAAGGAGTAAGTTCGGGGTGGATGTTGCCAAGGAAACAAGAGAGCGCCCAACGAGAGGCTCATCCGAGAGGAAGAAAAAACAATGGGGAATCTCATGTAGGCATTGTTTTTCGAACAATTGTTGAGTGGTATTATTTGAAGGAGGATAAATCTTTTGTTTTCCATGAAATTAGCGCCAATTTTTTTTAATGCTTAATAAGGAGGGTATTTCCCAAAATTGAGGTAAGAATAAGTAAATTTTTAAAATTACTTGACTGTCTTCAAAAAGACGTTAGAAATAAAGGCCGATCGGTTGTGCAATACTAAATTAAAATAATATCAAAAGAATTGTTTGATGTATCTTTGCAAGCCAACAATCCCAGCACTATAAAAAACCAGCTCGAGATGAAAATTACAAAGGCTGCATAATTAAGTCCTTTAGCACAAGCTGTGATATAAAAGAAATCTAAGTAAGGCGGAAAAAAAAACGAGCTAAGCCAAGACAATCCAAAGGAATTCGTACGAAAGCGAAACGTGGCGCAGCCTCTCGGCTCGTTTCACTTTTGTCGCGAGGCGGAAACCGTCCAGACGACATTCGAAAACTCAAGCCAGGGACAGAAGGGAGCATGACCGAGGGGTACAGGAGCAGACGCTGCGTCAAAAAAGCGGAAGAGAAACGTAAGCAAGTGGAAAGATGAAAAGATTGCGGTCGAAAGTAGAAAAGGCAGGCCGAATCGACTCGGCGTACGTGAAAATTATAGATTTGCTGCGTAGATGATGGATTTGCGACAGGAAAAGTATGATTAGAAATCCCGCTAGGCGAGTATTAGTTATCTCGTAAAATTTAATGGTTCCTTAATGTTGGGGTGATCAAATTTTACGTTTCGGCTGATGTAACTAGTGTCAAATATTATGTGTAAAGTTCAACGCGCGTACGTCGTTATGATTTTCATTGATTTCTCTCATAATTACTAAATTTTTCTTTTTCGCATTTTCCCGCGACATTAAACACCTTTTCCTCGCGACCGATACCGAGGCAAAACAATGAAATAAAATTTTAACGAATTACGTCTCGAAGTTCCTCCCCTCCCGCGAAACCTCACGAACTTTCGAGTATCTCAAGCATTTTTCCAATTAAACGAAAGCCGCCTCCCGTTCGAAAGCCGCCTGCTCTCGCTCGCGAGCATCTACTTTCCGAATTCCTCGTCCGCCGGAACGGCTCCTCGAGGTGTGCAGCGGCGCAAAGAGACGCGGAGAGCGCACGTGAGAATGATCGACGCGGACAGCGAGTCAACTTTGCCGCTTGGGCGTAGGCGTTGGTCAGACGAAATCGAGTGGCTTCCGGTTCGGCTCGTTGTGCCCGCTGCTCCGGACAATGGACGTGCCTCCGAGCATTGTGCTGCTCCTTTCCGTCCCTCTTGCAGGGTATATTTTTTTTTTTTTTCTTATTTCGTCCTTCGGGGGCACCATTGTGCGCCGGGGAAGTCAGTCGCGTTTCGGAATTAAGATGGATCTCGCCGAGGAGATTCTGTTCTTTCGTTTTTATTGGGAGATACGTCGATGCGATCGACGAGAGGGGAGCCGCGATCGCGGCGAGAAGGAAGCGTTCTTGCGCGCTTTTCGGAAACGGTTACGCCGCGCTAATTGTTGGCTGGAACTAGTATACTGATATGATTTTTAGTATGCCGAGTTTAGAGATAAGTAAATAACCAGTTGTGGGTTAAATGAAAGTGCCTTGGATTTAATTGGCGGATCTTAATTATATAATTTGTTTTCTTAATAAAAAAAATCACAGTCAGGAAGAAAACCTCGTTGTCGGGGCTGTTCAAACAGACGCCTTCAGAAAATCTCTATATCCGCATTTTTCGTAAAAAAAAAAAAGAAAAAAAAAACAATGCAACTCCCGTAAGCGACAGTTTCCTGAATCATTTATTCCCTCCGAATGAACGCAAGTATATGTTCCAGCGCTTTCGACAGAATCGAAGGAGAATTTCAATTTTCCAAGCCTCCCCAGCGCCGCGCTTTATTATGGCACTTTCCATTTCGCGGACGAAATCGTTGTTTTCTTCGGCATCGCCCCCTCCGTTTCGCAATCGGCGACTAATCTTCTAATTAAACCGGTGCGATATACAAGGCGCATTACGCACTCGCGCAAATACGTAATGTAAACAGCTTTTAGGATATAGATTCGAGCCCAAGTCCAGTCTAATCTGGATCTCGGTGAGTGGCTTTTTCGAAAGCTCATTCAAAATTGTGCGAAGTGGGCAGGCATTTGTGCGATAATTTCTGCACAATGAACGTTGCAAGCAAAATTGGTTCTGAAATTAGATTGCAGGTTACTCCAATTTTAGGGAAATTTTTCACTTTCCAGATAAGATTGATTAAAAAAACGAAATTTCTCGTTTATAAGCGTTTCGTAATGCGTCTAATCAGTTCTCGTCTTAAATTGTTTATATAATGTGTCGATAAAAAAAATTATTTTACTTGTGAATTTGTTATTTTAATTGGAAATTTTTTTCAAATTTACGAGAATTTTTATCTCACCATGATGAAGGAATACTTAATCTTTATTTGTCATGCGTGCAACGCAATTATTTCTTCAGTTAAGGACGTTTGTCAGGAATTTAAAAAATCTACGATCTTCATAAAAATTTAATAGATTATTCTTTATGCTAAAAA
>JAWWML010028837.1:0-13297 GCA_035047165.1 Ormyrus rosae
CAACATATGCTATATTTTTGATAGATATTATCAAAAGAAGCCATAATCATACAGATTTTTTTTTTCAGGGCTTTTTACATGAGGAAAAAATCAGTATATAACCCCCTTAAAAGAAATTTCAATGATATGGATTTCTTTGAGAAAGCAATCTGCTAATTCAGTTAGCAGCGGTTTTTCTATGATAATGCGGTTGGAAGCTTGTATCGAATGTGCTTTTCTGTAGAGTATATATAACTGTACAAAACTCGTTGATAAAGATGTAAGTCATTAATACGGGGCAAGCCTGTAGTAGAGTATAAAACGTAAAAAATGCACTAATTCGACATTTTCGATTGTACCTTTGAAAAAAAGGTTTTTTTTCTATTTGAAAAAATTACAGTAGTTTTTTATAATTAGTAACTATAATGTTTCCAAATATCAAAGATGTTCCCCCCATAGTTTCTCCCCAAAGAAATTGTGCATCTCGATTTTATGAATTTCAAATTTGTTTCCATACTCTGTGGGCCAGGCCAAATCACGCCTTGCACATGTCGTATCAAAAAATATTGTTCGATACACGAAGATAAAATCACTTTCCCTCACTCGTATCGAAAATTACTATTGTACATTTGTGCTTAAAACTTTTTTAGCATTTTTGAAAATAAAAAAGTAAAACCATGATTCTATTATATTTGAAACAAAAAAAAAAAAAAAAAAAAAAGGACGGTTCAAAATTTATGTGCCTACAAAAATAAAAAAAACTGTTGTAACGGTTCCTTTTGAATCGTCACAATTTTTATAATGATAAGGCTAACAAGCCAATTTCGAGCAGCCACGATGAAACTCAGGAACAGAGGCTCAGGCGGGCAGGCTGTATGAATAGCCTTGCCCTTAGAAAACCTACAAGCGATAAGGAAAGTGCAGTTGAAGAAGGCTCTGCACAACCGTACATAATTAGAAAAGCCTACACTTTCACAAGCTAGTACGCGTAGGCACTTGTATGCCTTTACATAGCGGAAACCTATTACAATAAGACCTAACACACATAAGCTACACTACACTTAACACTGGCGATGGTCCCTGATATAGAAGAAGACGACTTGCTCCTTCCCTGGACATTTGATAGCTGGGGCGCTTCGCTCGGGAGAAAAATGTCTCACGAGGTAAATAATCAACTTCCACACCAGTGTCGAAAAGTACTATTAAAGTGTCAGGAACAAAAATAAATGATTTTTGAAAAATGTCCGTATGTGTGTGTGTGTATACGCCTGGATCTCAGCTTCTACTGAACGGATTTTCACCGTTCACGGCTCATTTTTTTTGCTTTTTTTTTATGGCGGTAAAAAAAATCTGTTTTTCTTTAGTTTATTCGTTTTTGTTTTATCGCAAATTTTCGATTTTTAAAAAATTTAATTTTTGTTTTTTTAATGATAGGATTGAGATATTTGAATCGAACAAATTCCAATTTAAAGAGCATAAAAATAACTAATTTCGGAGAAAAAAAGTTACCCTAGCTCTTATGGTTTTTTTTTGTTTTTAATAAAAACGTTTTTTTTTTTAAAAAAAAACATATTTCTTAAATTAAATTATCAACTGCTCTGAACAAATTTTTGGCAATTAAGAATATATATAGCTATAATCTAGAAATATTTCAAGCCATTTGTATTTTGTCAATTAGTTTTTTCATAAAAAGCTGAAAACCAAAAAAAATGAGTTTTCTAGGGGAAACGATTACGGAAGTAAAAAGACTTTAAATTACTTGAAATTTTGGGAAAAGGTAGATCTTTTATATGTTCAAAGTTGTATAGTTTTTAAGTCTATGAAATTTATTATCTCAAAAGATATAAAGGTTTTTTTTTAATTTTTTAATATCTGTATTTTATTAAATAATGGGTCTTTTTCAATGATCCAACATTTATTTTTTTCGTTTTTAATTAAATTTTCAAAAATAAAAAGAATTTTTGAAGTTCATGTACTAGTTTTTGTTTTATAACGATTTTAAGTTATTTATGATATCGCGATTATATATCTAACATAGTACTGTCATATTATTATTATTATTATTTTATTATGACTTTTTACATTAGTTTTAGCAATATATTTTTTTTCGTAGTTGTAAAATCTTTGTGAGCAAGCGAGACTCGAACAGCGGATAATTATATATCTAGAGGAACTTCAAGAGTGGCCTTTCGCTTTCAACAGTAAGTCTCAGTAAGTGACTTCCGTTTGTACGATTCGATATCGCGTTTTTCGTATCGCGTCGCGTCAATTTCTCGCGTTCGTGATCGCGTCGGTTGAACGCGCTCGGGATAGCCTTAGTGCTCTGTACAATTCGTACTGCTTTTTCGGCAGCTGGCGCTCGTTTTATATTGTGTTTTCAATAAATATTTTAAGTGTCAAGTTTGATGAAAGAATTTTGCGAGTGTTTATTGAAAAACCCTTCCTCGATCCTGTTGTATTAAACTAAAATGGCGTTACACTGTATATCAACATTCATCCAAATGTGATCGCGCAATTCATTTTCAGATTAGCTGTATTTCAATGGCACAGGTGCAATTTTATTTCTAACCCTTCGAAATATGATGTAAACCGTGAATTAATGTTCTTAAAAATTACTACAAAAATGCTTAATTATCAAAATTACTAATTACTCATTTTGGAGCTTTTTTTGAAATGATTTGAATTTCCCATAATGATTATAAAATTATACTCTATCAATATTTTACGATTATATAGCCTACAATGTAAAAATTTGACAGATAGGTGTAATTATCACTATACAAGGTGTCCAAAAAGTACTGGAGCGGTTAAATAATTCGCCGGGAAAGCATTGTTGCTGAAAACTTTAAATGGGAAAAATTTAGGATTTTGAAAAAGCTATTTGGCGGAATTTCCACTTTTTGCGACCTATTACAATTTTGGGCCTTCTGAGACCTACGTTAAATTTTTTAAATAGGAACCCTTACTTTTTCCTCCAAATTTGTTTTCAGCAGCAAATTTTACATTCAAATAGGTATATTTGATTGCATCCTGGATCGGTTTTGCGCCTGTTGGGCCCAATGTATGTTTTTTTCCTATAAAAATATGTTATTTTACGTGGATAGTGGTTTTACCGCATATTCTTATTCAAAATCATTAAAATTAAGGCCCCAAAACTTGTTTTGGGCCTCTGAGACTAATATTGATTTTTTCTCCGGTAATAAGGGGTTTACAGTGTATTCCCACTTAATAATTCGAAATATCAAAGTTTGAGACCCAAAATCTGATTTGGGCCTTATCAGCCTAATATCTTATATTTTAAGTGGTAAGTAGCTATCGGAAGCAACAATAGGTATCAAAATCACTTGTCACACAAAATGACAAACTTGTGTGAGAGAAAAGAGATATTTGGTCTGTAAGGCCCAAGACAGGTTTTGGGACTTCAATCTAAATGTCTCTGATTATAATTTAAGAATATGATGTAAAATCACTATTAACTTAAAGTAACACATTTTTAGAGGAAAAACATACATTTGGCCCAAAAGGCCCAAAAACTGACCCATGATGCGATCAAAAATACCTATCTGAACGTAAAAATTACCGAACACAAATTTGAAAGAAAAATTGGAATTCGCATTTAAAAAATTTTACTTGGGACTCACAGGACCCAAAATTATAGTGGGTCCCAAAAAATGACAATTCTACCAGATTTTCCCCATTTAATTTTTTCAGCGAAAATACTGTCGCGGGACTTTTTAGACACCCTGTAGAATAATTTCGTATTTGATAGATTCTCACTCCTATATTAATCCAAATATTCTCGAAAATAATACATAAGTAACTGTTCACATGAAACTGAACAAGTTTTTTTTTTTTTTATTATATTTACAGCCTACCCAAGTCCTCTTTTCGAGTCATATACGGCTCTGCATTGTTGCACTTGCATGCAACAAAGGGGACCTACAGTTTATAGTGGATTCCGAACGACTAGCTTTGATGTTATTAGAGACTTGTAAATAACTGAACAAGTTAAATTATGAACTTAATTACTTTAATAAATATAACACGATTTTTTGCATTTTTCCGGTGTAATTTTTTGAGCGTCGAAAAAAATGAGCAACTCGAGTTTTTCTATCACCTTTAACAACCAAAAAATGCAGCTAAAAAGTGTCAAAAGTGTGCCACCATATTGAAATTTTATTTTTTTTTCATACAAAATTAAAGGTTCTATGGATACGCCCATACAGGAAAGAATTTGACATTGATAACTATTGGGTTTGAAATCGAATGCGGACATTTTATCAATCTAGAAACGTTTCAGGAACGTTATAGTAACTTCAGGAGATGATTCCTTTGTTCCTCTAGCAACACTCTAGGAACGTTCCTAGAATGAACTGTGAATATTAAATTATCCCAAAAGAAAATAATTTAATTAAAAATTCGTAACATAATATAATTATCGCGATAGGCGCTGTACAATGTCTTTAAGCAAATCACTAAAAATCTGTTTTTTGACCTTGAAAATCAGCAAATTTTAAAATTCTTAAAGATCAAAATATGTCAAAATCTTAACGTGATGAAAAAAAATAAGGTCGTATTCAGATTTAGCAGACCAAAATCCATACAGGTGTTATATTCTAGTCTACAAGACAGACCAGTTTTTGCTTTTTGTGTGCCTGCGTTATAAATAAGAAATGAAATTGACCTTGGGATTGAAAGGACTCAACAGGGTTTGAGTAAGAAAAAAGAGGGTGTCCTCAGATTCGTGGTTGCTAGATCAAAAATTTATTTAATATTAAGCGTTTTGCACGCTTTATCGCAACGCTCTCGCTCGCACTTACAATAGTGGCCGGCGCTTCCGCTGAGGGCAACCAGGATGACGCAAGACGAATGCAGTCCAACTCCAGTGAGGAGATGTCGGCGACGTTTGGGCTGGATTTCCCCTGGTCACTGCGCATCGTGTTGCCTCTTTACACTGGTAGCCGATGGGAAAATTTAGAAGCTATTCTTTTTACAAAATTCAATCTTTTGTATTCAACTTTACTTACCCCAACTGGGTTTTCTAACGGTTGAGAGATAATGTTAATGAAGATTATTGAGCCGTAATTCGCCTCGGCTTTCTCGCAAGCGTCTGAGCGTTCGAGTTTGACGCGATTTAGATATATCCCGATCGAACGCGTTCAAGATTCGCGAAGTCGTCGCCCCCCCCCCCCTTATCTAATTACGCGCGTGCGCGGCGGAAGATTCAACGGACTAGTGGTCCCTTACAGGATGATCTTGAAAATATAACTCAAAGTCAAATACAAGGTCATCACAATATGACCTTTAACAATCCGAACAACTTTTTTAAAAATTTATTTTCACGAAATAAGCTCCCCAACCCAGTGTCCCCCATATCAGTTTTGACAGTTTTAGGAAAGATTTTGACCCGTGTGGGTAAGTTTCACCCCTAACATAGGTGTATATCTGGACTTAGAATATCCCCATCCTTCACTTCAAGGACAAGGTCAAGGTCACCACCAGTTGATCCCCTCCGTACCCTACAACTTTTGTCTAAAAGATTTTTCGTTAACTCTATTGCTAAGTGAAATAATTAATTGACTAGTTAAATTAAAATAACTGACCCTGTATATTAATGATAAATATTTCCAAAAATAATTATATTGTAAGTTATAAGATTGGTATTTGGTCGTCTTCAAATAGATTTCATAAGGTTTTGCTGGTGCAAAAACTAATAATATCTTGACTAAATATTTTTGACTGGATTCTATTGGCTTCTTTCAGCTGAGATGTATCAGTCTATAATTATTTCTTTCTCCCATGGTGAATATGTGCAATTCCACGTCAAACGAAACAGAAAAAACAATGTTTTCTTAAAAATTTGTGGAGATGTTTGTTTCAATCCCCTAAGTAACCCTGAATTTTTTCAGGTTTCTGTAAGCCATAGTTTGGTACATACAAGCATCCAAAGTTGGCCAAACACGCGATTTTTGCAAAAAGATATTTTTTGACTCTAAATTGTGTGAAAATGACGTGTCTAAGAAAAAACTTCAAACACATAATTTTTAGAAAATTTATTATTTATTATTAAGGCCCTTTTAAGGCCCTTTTTTGCCACTTTTAGAACAAAAAATGGCCTAAATACAAAAACAACAAATCTTTTCGTCTTTCATTCATGAGAAATGGAGTCCTCGTCGAAAATTAGGTATGAAGTTTTTAGAGTGAGGCCACCAAGTATTTTTAATTTTACATCGTTATTTCTAAAAAATTCAGTGTTTTTTTTTTATCAAAAACGCAACTTTTGCTATTTTTATTGTCTTTCATACGTCTAACGTGAATAACATCCTTAAAATTTTTTTTATTCAGTTTATTCAGTGGTTTCACATGGAATTAAAATTATCTACTTCATCACTGCTTTTGCATTGCTGATCAAGCATGCATATTTTCAATGCTAATGCATTTCTATATGCACAGGTTGGATAATTATAAAAATATTGGTGTTTAGTGCAGGAAACGGCTGCCAGAGTTTTTTTATTACGGGCCATCCAAAATCCTCAATGTTGTGTACTAATCTGAAATTGATAAATTAAATTGATTAAAAAATGATGTATAAAAAATTGAGTTTTGAAAAAATTATGTAAAATTTTAATCTTATGGATAAGAGAAAATTAATTATACTTGTATAAAATTTAGTCTTTACGTTAAAATATTTTCTACTTTAGAAGCACAAGAATATCTTATCTATCAGACAAAATTTTTTCAGCCACTTTGATTTTTCATGGCCAGCTTTTACATATATTTATCAAGAAAGTAATGAAGAGTCGAGATAACTTCTTCGTACCGACGCCTCCTAACGGTATAATTGTATCTCAAACACCAATTCGGCATAATTTTTACTTAGAGGCCTATTCGGTATAATCGTAACTCAATCACCAATTTCAACTTCGCCGTTAATTTGGTATGATCAAATTAACGACAATCTCAAAAATGCATGTAAAATCATCATTCGGTAATCGATAGAAAATTCAAGTATATGTGATGAATAAAAAACTAGCCTAGCTCTAAGACTAATAGCACATTATTACTAGCGGATACCTTTGTATAATAAAAAAATTACCTTACCTGTACAACCTTTTTTTATACAAAAAATAGAGGCAATTTTATAATATATCAAAGGCAACATTTAAGATTAATATGCTACAGGGTGAAAAGAGAAACATAAAAATCTAATAATCAAAAATGGAAAAATCTGAATAATTTAGCAGCAGTAAAGCCTGGGTTAAATATAATTTTTACTCTTACTTTTGTCAAAAATCATGCACACACATTCTTCGGTACATTTTTTAAAGTTTAACCCTTAGAGGGCCGGGATTTCAAAAATTTTAAAAGCTTATAATATGTACTGAAAAGTGATTTGAGGTCTCTATGTTAGAACCAAACCAAGGTCGGATATTTGCGAGTCAGACCATGACGTGTCAAGGCGTGATCCAGGCCGGGGACGGTAAAACCCCAGTTGATAAAAACGTTTGAAACCTTATATCAAGGCTTGAAAATGTACAGATATAGGTTATCGAGGTCGCTGAATTCTGCAGTCAGCACTATAAAATACAAAATGGTGGATCCAATGGTTAGATCCGCCATTTTGAATTTTCATGTTCATTGCAGAATCATATTCAGTGACCCCAATAACCATAAGGAACCACTTTGATCCTACTTAACTACCCAAAAACACTATGACACCTCAAGGCGTCATCCCGGCTCTCTAAGGGTTTGTGACAGAGCAGTGATCAGTTCTGCACAAGAAATAAATTTATAAAAATCCCCTCTACTCAAAATTGTATAAATTAGCGCGTTTCGAGAAATCACGAGAAAGATTCGGTGAACGATTACCGAATCTATCTAGAAGGGAAGCCGTCCTTAGCATTTATACGCTCGGGACCGTTTCCCGAATTCTTCCAAAGATCTAGACGCATATCTAGCATAGCTTTTCGATTATTAAAGTCTAATGATTACGAAATTAGCTTTTCTGTTACAGATTGGAAAATCCGGTGAATAACATGTGTAAATATTAATCCTAAGCGTAGTTAATAAAAATAAGTTACATTTAAATACTAAAACTGAATTATCATTTACGATTCCGCCAAAATTTCCTTTAATTCCCAGACAGCTGAGTGTTTATACGCTCAGCTGTAAACATCAGTAAAAGAGTGGTGTTTATTTGCCGCTCTTAGGTAAGCTTAATAATTTAGTGTCTATGCGCTAAACTATTAAAAGCAGCTAATAAGCTACATTGTTACATGGCACCTGAACAAAAATAATAAATATAAAAGAAACTCGCAATTTTTTTTTGTTTTTCTCGTATTATTAATTTTTTTCATTAAATTACTTTGTATTTCATTTTTAAGTTTTATTTTAATTTTATTCAGAGTTTTATAGCGGTAGCATAGAATAGTAAGCGGTATGATTCCGGACCTAACATTTTCGGCAACTAAAAACCACCCTGTTGAAAAAATCCAGCTGGATGAGAATAAATTTTCTTGGTGGATTTCTAGCTGGATTTTTCAGGGATCCAGGTGAATTTTCGAACTGGATTTTTGACAGATTCAGCTGCATTTTGGGACTGGATTTATGACGGATCCAGCTGGATTTTCAGACTGTATTTTTGATGGATCCAGCTTGATTTTCAGACTGGATTTTTGACAGATGCAGCTTGATTTTTAGACTGGATTTTTAACGAATCCAGCTAGATTTTAGACGAATCCAGCTGGATTTTGGGACTGGATTTTTCACGGATCCAGGTGGATTTTCGGAACGAACTTTCGACAGATCCAGCTGGATTTTCAGACTAGATTTTTAACGAATCCAGCTGGATTTTCAGATTTTTCAAGGATCCAGGTAGATTTTCGGAATGGATTTCGACAGGTCCAGCTGAAATTCAGAGTAGATTTTTAACGAATCCAGCTGGATTTTCGGACTGGATTTTTGACAGATGCAGCTAGATTTTCAGACTGGATTTTTCACGGATCCAGCTGGATTTTCGGACTGGATTTTTAACGAATCTAGCTGAATTTTAGGACTGGACTTTTATCGGATTCAGATGGATTTTGGGACTGGATTTGTCACGGATAAGGGTGGATTTTCGGAACGGATATTCGACAGATCCAGCTGGATTTTGAAACTAGATTTTTCACGGATCCAGCTGAATTTTCGGAATGGATTTTTGACAGAACCAGCTGGATTTTCAGACTGGATTTTTGTCCGATCCTGCTGGATTATTGACAGATCTAGCTGGATTTTCGGGCTGGATTTTTATCGGTTCCAGCTGGATTTTGGGAGTGGATTTTCCACGGATGCATGTGGATTTTCGGAACGGATTTTCGGAATGGATATTCGACAGATCCAGCTGGATTTTCAGACTAGATTTTTAACGAATCCAACTGGATTTTCGAACCGCATTTTTCACGGATCCAGCTGAATTTTCGGAATTGATTTTTGACCGAACCTGCTGGATTTTTGACGGACGTGGCTGGATTTTCGGACGGGATTTTTGACTGATCATACTGAATTTTGGACGGATCCAGCTGGATTTTCAGACTGGATTTTTAACGCATTCAGGTGGATTTTCGAACTGCATTTTTCACGGATACAG
Source organism: Ormyrus rosae (assembly GCA_035047165.1). NCBI lineage: Eukaryota > Metazoa > Arthropoda > Insecta > Hymenoptera > Ormyridae > Ormyrus > Ormyrus rosae. The sequence goes on from JAWWML010028837.1 coordinate 9,608, forward strand.
CTGGATTTTCGGAACGGATTTTTGACAGTTCCAGCTGAATTTTCAGACTGGATTATTATCAGATCCAGATGGATTTTCACACTGGATTTTTGACGGATTCAGGTGCATTTTCGGTCTGGATTTTTGACGGATTCAGGTGGATTTTGGGACTGGATTTTTCACGGATCCAGGTGGATTTTGGGAATGGATTTTCGAAAGGTGCAGCTGGATTTTCAGACTTTATTTTTAACGAATTCAGCTGGATTTTTGACGGTTTCAAAAAATAGCGTGTATAAGCAGCGACATAAACGCCGTACGAATGGAAAATTTGCATAAATTATGTGTTTTATTGAAGGTTCGAACTAACAGTTATATTATGGCTGTGTCAAATATATATTGGTATTAATAAAAATAAACTAGCGTATCATTAAAGCTCTAACAGTTATTTAATGACCGGCTGCGGTTGCCCAAAATCCATCCCATACCTAGACTTTTCGAAATGCAGTAATATATATACATATATATATACTAGATTTATCCATTGTGATCAATCCATTCCTTAAAACTAATCGTTCATTCTTTATTTAACTGCTCGGATTCCACGCGGAAATTTCCATACCACATGGATACGCGCATAGTCAACCCCATAATCAACCCAGATTTGCCTCACATCCAGTCTAGAATCCAGCTTGATCTGTCAAAAATCCAATCCGAAAAGCCAGCTGGATTCGTTAAAGATCCAGCAGGATCGGTCAAAAATGCAGTCGGAAACCCCAGTCTGAAAATCCAGCTGGATCCGTCAAAAATCCAGCAGGATCAGTAAAAAATTTAGTCGGAAAATCCACCTGGATCCGTGAAAAATGCAGTTCGTAGATCCACCTGAATGCGTCAAAAATCCAGTCCGAAAAGCTAGCTGGATTCGTTAAAAATCCAGTCGGAAAATCCAGCTGGATCCGTCAAAAATTCAGTTCGAAATTCCAGCTGGATCTGTCAAAAATTCACCAGGATCGGTCAAAAATCTGGTCGGAAAATTTAGTCTGAAAATCCAACTCGATCCGTCAAAAATCCAGCAGTATCAGTCAAAAATCACGTCGGAAAATCCAGTCTGAAAATCCAGCTGGATCTGTCAAAAGAGCAGTCCGAAAAACCATCTACATCCGTTAAAAACCCAGTCTGAAAATACACCTGGATCCGTGAAAAATGCAGTTCGTAGATGCACCTGAATGCGTAAAAAATCCAGTCCGAAAAGCCAGCTTGATTCGTTAAAAATCTAGTCGGAAAATCCAGCAGAATCGGTTAAAAATCCAGTCCGAAAATCCAGCTGGATCCGTAAAAAATCCAGTCTGAAAATCCACCTGAATGCGTTAAAAATCGAGTCCGAAAATCCAGCTGGATCCATCAAAAAACCAGCAGGATCGGTTAAAAATCCAGTCCGAAAATCCATCTGGATCTGCTGTAATCCATCGAGATCTATGGAGGTGCCAAGGAGGTATTTAAATCACTTACTGAAGCAGTTGCGGTTTAAATTATATCTATTTATTCAAATTAAAATTTTATTACATATGTGTATTTTTATGTTGATATTTCTGGACGCTTCACGATCTATTTGCTCGTTTCTAGTTTGAATATTATTTAAATATTATTTACAACTTATGTCTAATTCGTACAAAACCGTTTTAAACTCTACTAGATAAATTAAATTTTACTCGCGGTATCTTTCTTAGAGAAATATCCCCGAGGAGAGAGCTTCCTTGACCAAGTTCTTCCTCTTGCGAGGTTACCGGCCAGGAAGCAGAGGAACGCCGCACTTACCTCGTATGACGAAGGTTCAGCGCGACTTACAGCAGACCAGCACACTAGCTATCCGTCCTAGGCGAAGGATATCGGGGAAATGGGTACCAAGAGCCTCTTTCGGTCCCCTTTTATAGGCGAATTTCCCTTTCTTCTCGGATTTTAATCCGATTATCGGCAAAGGGAAATTTGTTTTTATTTAATTTTTGACCGAGTTAGAAGTGTTTTACGAGGGCGTCAATGCCTCCACCGCGTGCACCGCGATGCGCGCTCTCGTTTGAGAGGCCGCGCGTCGCAGTTGCATTTTTTTGTCAGACGTTATGTGAATTTTCCGTCTTTCTTATAAATCATGTAAACATGACGCGCGAGGCTCTCGGCTAACGCTCGAGTATTCGAGAGTGTTGCACCGCTAAAAATTCAGTCCGAAAATCCAGCTGGAAATCCAATCCAATCCAGCTGGAAATCCAGCTGGATTTTTTCAACAGGGCAAGTTGTACGCTTATTAGAAGACTTCCCCAATGGAAATAAAAAATGTATGAAAGAGGTACGAAAACGTATGAAAATGTAAGAAAATGGAGGTTTGACTTTCATTTCGGACAATTTGTACGTTTTTTTATGTTTCCATATGTTTTGATACGTTTTCGTACCTTTCTGTACGGTTTTTAACATTTCGGTACATTTTTACCAAACTTGTTCTATAGCTGAATCAAAGAAAAAATGAAAATATACGAAAAGGTATGAAAAATTATGAAAACGTAAATTTTAGTATATATAAATTTATATGTTTTTGTACGTTTTCTTACGTTTCTTACCTTTTTATACGTAAAAAAATAAATGATTTTATAAATAAATAATTAAATAAAAAAATTGTTTAATAAATATATTAAATTAAATTATTATTAAATTAATTATTATTATTATAAAATTATTATTATGTATTATTATTATTAAATTAATTTAATAATTTAATTTAATAATTATTTAATAAATAAATAATTTAATAAATAATTTTATATGTATAAAAATCTACAAAACCCTATAAAACCGTACAGAAATATACGGAAACATACACAAATGTACAAAATGTTCAAAATGAAAGTCAAAAGTACATTTTCATGTTTTTAAATTTTTTCATACATTTGCATACGTTTTCGTACGTTTTTCACCTTTTTTTATTTCCATTAGGGTTGTACGGGAGGGTGTATGAATTAGAAAAGGAAAATAAAAGCGCGAACAAGTACTAATTTTCTAGAATAATGCGTCCAAGATTTGCAAAACGTTTTAGTAAATTGAAATAGAAGTCGAGGAATTACAGGAAAAACAAATGACCTGCGAGGCAGAATAGTAGATTTTCTTACAAGGGGGAAAATGTATTACTCCCGTATAAAAAATAATGTTTTTCTCTATCCTTGGGCGAAAGTACGTTGACTATTTTTTTTAAAAACTCAAAAACTGTGGTTCCTGCGTTCCACCTAACCTGACCTATTTCGGACACTTCATACTATATTTGATTAAGCGCGTTTGTGTGTATTCGATGCCCGCCCAACATTTGCAGCACTAGCGCAGCGAGTGTTGCTGATTGGGGCGGGCATCGCAAACATACGAACAAGTAGATTTTATATATATCAAGTCATATATTGAGTCAAAAGAAAGAGGGATAGAAAAAAAGAGAGAGAGAATATTAAATAAGCATAAATTTATTGATTAATCATTTAATTTATAGTCTTTATTTTTATAAAACTAATAATTTATTTATTATATACCACTCTCATCTCAAAATCACGACTTTGGTATGATTTTCGGCACCTGTGTCGAAAAGTACTATTAAAAGTAATAACGTGTCAGTATTGACATTAATTTTTATTTTCTATTAAATTTAAATTTTCCTATTTAATGCCTTACTATAAAGTATATAAGTTT
>JAWWML010028848.1:0-13296 GCA_035047165.1 Ormyrus rosae
TTTTTAGGATTTTTTACAGTCTGTGATCAAATTACAATGTACTATTGTAATTTTTACTAGAAAATTTTTCTCCGTGTGTCAATGAAGTTTTAAAGCTTACCTCCTTTGCTCGTATTCCAATTCGGAATATCTGTTAGCTAACGCAAATACTCGCAATTTGCAAGTTGACCAATTTCGCCTGGTGCTCATGATGTAAGGCAGTAAGAGAGTAAGGCCACCGTCATCGTAAAGCCACCATACGTCGATGGTTCCTTTTTTTTGTTTCTTTTGAAATATACTTAAACCGCTAAAAAGGTCCCTCGGCGCTGCGTTAAGATTAGCTTGATTGTCACTTTTTGCCGAAACGTTATTTGGATTAGGACTTTCGCTGACTATTTTCTCTCCTCTCCTGGGTGTCGGACTTCCGGGCATTGATACATCCGACATACTGCTTGCTGCAAATTTAGCAATGCAAAATGAATTGTTTTTAAAATTCATTTAGGATAGTTACCTTGACTTAATTGAGAGAAACTTTGATTGGCTGGTATTCGATGGATGACGGATTTTTTTTGGGACTCTTGGCCATCCTCTTCGATATTCTCGCAATCCAGATGATCGTTTATTCTTAACAAAGCCACTGCTATGTGCATGTCCAATGCTTTGCTGGCAATGAATAAGAATTAAAAAATCGGATTAAAAATTAAAAGAAAGCAGCTTAAAAGCTGGTTATATTAGAGAAATGCTTACTGCATGACGTTGAAATACATAACGAGATTTTCTCTGGGACAAGCCGACCAGTCGTGCTTGTAGCCCATTAGTAAAATGTTTGGGCGCATTTTACCAAGTCCGCAAGCTTGCATGAGCGAAGTGGCACCTTCTTGAAAGGTTGCGCCATCGATTACCGAATAAAATCCTTTGACTTTATTCGTTCTGAGCCAAGCCGTAGTCCGGAGAAGCAGCGCCGCTCGAGTTTTATGAGGCAAAGATGTCTGCAGTATAGTAGAAGGATAAATTTAAAAAAATTTCAAAAAATTTCAAAAAATTTCAAAAAATTTCAAAAAATTTCAAAAAATTTCAAAAAATTTCAAAAAATTTACCTCGATAATGTGACCGCATACTAAAAGACTTTGATTTTTTGTGATCTGGTAAGCAAAGTCGAGAAGCGAATACCGAGAAGAAGGTTTACCCGTCATTACGAGAATCTGTGGCCTATAATTTTTAACGTGCTCTTCCACTCTGTCCAACTGTTGCACCGAGGTCAAAGCATTGTTGTACGTTTGAGCTTGAGTCGTTGATCCCCAATTGACGTCTGAAAGCTCCTTCTTATCAACGTAATCCTTGAAAAAATTCTGATTTTATGCTTACCAGGCTTCCTGTAGGAGACTATCAAGTATAAGGCCAGCACGGTGGACAAAGTTATCAGAGCAGTCCACCAAGATATCAAAAACATGACGGCGACGCAGAGAATCGATCCAGCGACACTTAACCACATGTTGTAATACTAAAATTTTTATACATTCCATTTTTATAAATTTCTAACCTATATATATAACGGAATCTACCTTAAACGTAGGCCGCCAACCAATCGGTTTCGTAAAAGAGGCATGAAAAGTACTAAAATTCACTAGAGTGTAGGCAGCTAAGAAAAAGTTTGAAATCAACGGCGCTATGGCGTTTAGTTCACCTTAAATAATTGAAGAATTCGAATTTTAAACGTTAGTTTAAACGTTAAAATGCGCCAATGAGCGCATGAGCAACTTACCTATAAGAATGAAACCGACAGCAATGAAAAAGGTAAGTATATATCCTCTAATGGGCTGTTTTCCCTCCTCTCCGCTAAACCAACTCAAGCCGGGGTACAATTTATCGGAGCACAGAGCTTGAAAAACCTTGGGCGCCGATACGAGAGAGGCCAGAGCGCTCGAGAGGGTCGCCGCAAAACATCCCGCGTAGATAAAAGGCCCGAAAGCAGATACTAATTCTATTACCTGCGAATCATTTTACGATTATACCATTTTCGATGGGAGCTAGAAAGTGAAAAATTTAAAGATTTTCGCACCTGGAAGCTGTTTTGTGTGCCGTATTCGCAAGGCTTGTCGGTGCAGTTGAAGTCAGTGCCGTAAGGACTCCAGTTTCTCGGCGTCGAGTTTGCCAAGTTGCTCGACTCGTTGAAAAGGTGCCTCAAGTCGGAAAGATCGCCCGTGGCATCGCGCATTACGGTAGCCCCTACCATTACCGCCATTACCAGATACGAAACCGTCGTAATCAGAATGGCTAGCAAAGTACCTTTCGGGATCGACGATTGAGGGTCCTGAAAGAGAGATCGGCTGTAGAAAAGAGAGGCCGACTTACGTCCAACTACCAACTACCTTCAATTACCTTCAAATCTTCGGATATATTGGCGCCTGCCAGTATGCCCGTTGCGGCTGGAAAGAAAATGGCAAATACCGAGAAAAAATTGTGCTCGGTACCTTCGCTTTCTCGATAATCTGGATAAAGGTTTTCCATAAAGAGCTCGGCTGAAAATAGCAATGACTATTGTGATTACACAATAAAATTACAGTGATTCATCATCAGCGATCATATGCTTACCGTTGTAGCCCACGAAACCCTTGGCTCTTTCCGCGTCGTTTTTCGGCCCGATGAAGGTCCCGATGAAAAAATCGGCGATCGCGACCAGTAGAATGACCAGTAAGCCCAGCTGAGCCTTTGCTTCCCACTCTAGGCCTATCATGACGATCAATAATAATGCTACTATCGTTACGACACCTGAGCGACAAATCAAACGGATGAAAAGATTAAATAATAAAAAGTTGATTGTAAATTCTTTGAAAACTGCTTTGAAATAGTTGGCAAGTACAAGACGAACCGATTACCCGTATATCGCGACTATCGCAATCGAAGATGCAGGCATCGTAGACTTTCAAGCAGTCTACCATGCTTTTGCAAAAGCCAACGACGTACATGGCGCAGGCGACGGCATTGGCCAGCGAGAAAATCAGACCGATCGAGCCTCCAAACTCCGGCCCCAAAGATCTCGAAATCATGTAGTAAGTCCCGCCGCCTTTGATCAGACCGTTCGTGCTGATCGCCGACATGGATAGCGACGTTATCGTTGTCACTACCGTCGTCGTTAATATCAGCAGTACCGCTTCTCCTGCAAGCCAAACGATCCGCTTAATTTCAGTTACTTCGATTCAGTTCATTTAATTCCGGCACCTACCGACTCCAGCCTGTCCAACGACCCAGGAGAGCCGCAGGAACAGCATGACACCCCATATGTTTAAGAGGCATCTTATTAAAACTCCTTGAATCCATCCGAACTTTACGCTCGTACTCGGGGATTTCGTCGGCGCGGAGTCGCCTGCTGCCGTCGCGTTATGCGCCGTCTTCTGAAAACCTCGACATTTTCACGCATCCAGCATTTATGACCGCTTGACCTTAACAAAACGGTTATTTCGAAAGCAAACTCTGTCGCCGGGAGATTGGGATATTCCGATAAAAACTTTAAGGTCATCTCGAAATAGAGAAAAGCAGCTGGACATAATAAATCGACAAGGAGGATTTACGTAATAGAACGACTTTGGGCGCCTGAGTCAACTCTTTATTGAATTTTCTCGGATTAGAAATGCTGGCAGGAAGGCAGCTGCTAATTCTATTCTTTAAAAACAGAAATATCGCTCGAACGAAAGAATTGGTCGGCTCGAGACGTAGCGATGCACCTGTTGATTTCAGTCGGCCGAGTTTATTTCCTCGCGAGAAGGAAATTAAGAAGAAGAGGCGTGACGACTAATTTAGGCATTAGTCAGTGGTCGTGAGCTTGATTAGCGGTCAAGTGATGCTCTATTAAAAAAAAGCGTCTTAGCTAGGCTTTACCTTCTCGAGCGTAGGATTATGAAGCTCGTCGAGAGATGGTCGGTGCGCCGCCTGGATGCTCAAGATGTTTCGGTAATTGTCGAGCCTCGGCAGGGCCTCCCTCGTCAGATTCCTGAGGGACTTGCGGTTCTCCTGCTCGCCCAGCAGGCTGGCGCGGCCCTCCATGCTGTCGACCCGATTCACGTGGAACCTGGTGCGTCTCTGAATCGCGCGCAGCTCGACCTCCTCCTCGTCCTCTTCTCGCTGCTCCTCGCTCTTGCTCCTGTCGAACGGCATGATATCGATGCACTACTGCCTGCTGCCGCTTGCCAATTGCGCTTAATCGCCAAAGACGTGGGCAGACCTGCAATTAAGAAATTAGTTGCGGGCAATTATTAGTGCAGCTGAACGGGCGATCAAAAGAGCGCGAGGCAAACATCAGTCGCGGAGGAAATCGAAAGAGGCCCGCGCCGATGCCGCTGCTGCTGCTGCTGCTGCCGCTACCGCCTGGCGCCTCGAGGCTCCCAAGATAAACTAATGGAAAGTCGAGGAGCTTTTAGACCTTTGACTCAGTCGTGCTCAACCGCACTCGCGCGCGCGCACTCGCGAGCCCCGGACTTGTTTTTCCCGGCAGTCGGACTCGATGTCTCTTCGTTGAACACGTGCGCAGCTCCGAGCGACTACCCCTCGGCACGCAACCCCCACCCCGACGACACAACTCCACGCTCTCGCTCTTCGAGAGATCCTGCAGCTTGCTTACTTGCTTGCTTCTCCAGCTACCCCTTATTTAGCGTTAAATAACGCCTGAATCTTTTATTTACTCAACGACTGCTAACCTGCACCGACACGTGTACGTGGCTCGACCTGCTGGCTGGCAGCTATTTTTCACGGACAGCTCTGAAAACGCCTGCTTCCTTCCTTGCAGCCGGATCGGAACTCGAAAGGGAATTTTTCGAATCGTGCGCTCCGCTCCGGCTCTGCTCGTCGCTCGATATGTTAAAAGACGAACAAGCCGTAGAGGGGGTACAGAGCACGTGCTTGCCAGACCGCCGGTTTATCTCACGTACCGCTGCAGCTTACCTGGACACATTGCATTCTTATTTATAATTAATCACTTTTATTACGACATTTGGCGATACTAAACTTGCACGGAAAATCTTTTAATTATACTATCTCTCGCTCACTTATGCCATTCCATTAATTATTAGCGTGTAAACTCCATTTCGATATTATATTTATTTTACCTTAAATTCCGACTAGATTAATAATTAGTTGTCTCTAATGTCAATTTGAAATACTCTCCTTCATTTGTATTGTGCAAACAAAGTCAGCTAATTTTTTTTTTTGCGACAGGTTTCGTACAAGCTATCGAAAATATTAAAAAAGTCTACAATTATTTTACTTCTGTTATTAGGTAAGAAAATTCAACGTTGACATAAAGATATTCGTCTTTCACGAATAGCTTCGTTTTTCCTATATCTTTCAAGTGAAAATATTAAAATTAGTTTTCCTATAAAACAATATAAGGAAAGACGATATTTATCTCCCTTTAAAAGCACTACATGTTTTTCAGAAATAACTTTTATTTGAAATTAAACAATTTTTAAAATGTAATATATAATTCCAAAGAATTACTAAAGCACAAGTAAGAAACTTAGTGTACATAATATACCAATGTACGAAAATAACAATCTTGATTATCAGCTAAATTATTTGCAAAATTCGAAAAACTTTATTCTCATGAAACAATCAGATATTCTATGAAATCTTATTCATTCTGGTGCAAATATACCTGTTAAACACTAGAAAATGAGTTTTACTTTATTTTTTAAATTTGGTATCAGCTCCTTGACAAACAGAAAAATTCAATTTTGTAATTAAAGAAGGAATTCAAACAATTTTTCAAGTATTAATTTAACTTATTTTATTGCATACGACACAACTTACAATATAAATTATTTTCTTATTATTGAGATATATTATATATACAATGATTTAAGATTCTAAATTTAAAAAAATAATAATAAAATCAATGCTTTTGGAAGAAACATATTAAATTAATTATCATCACCAAATCCACTAATTAATAATTCAATAGCTGCTTCTACATTTCCGTTAGTAATTTGTAATGCTTGTATATTTACTGCATCATTTTGAAGACCCATTTCATGCATTATTGCTATTTGTCTTTGCATATTATTAGAAAGATTGACACTAGAAGGAGTAGTAAATGAAGTTGATGTTGGAGGAGCAGTAAATGAAGTTGATGTTGGAGGAGCAGTAAATGAAGTTGATGTTGGAGGAGCAGTAAATGATGGCGATGTTTGAGTAGAATTTGCAAAACTACGTGCTAATGGCGAGGATTCAAAGGCCTGTCGCATAGCGCGATTAACCATTGCTAAAGTTATTGAACGTACAGTGTTATCAGAGTTAGTTCGAGGAGCAGAAGATACTGGTGGTGGAGTACTATTAGTATTACTGCTGCTACTAGAAGTTGATTGCTGTGCTCTGTTGAGGGCTGCAAGAATTCTTGCAGCGCTTACAATTGAATTCGGTTGATTTCTTGTTTCATTAGCACTGTTAGAAGGTTGAGTAGAATCTGAAGATTGTGAAGAGTCACCAGCCATTTCTTCATCGTCACTTAAATGTTCTATATTGTCGTAACCTCTTACTAAGAAATTATGAGCTTCATTGTGCACTGCTACAGCAAGATGTTGAACAGCTTCTAAAAGGGCAGGGTGTGACTTGGCAATTCTGAAATTAATAAAATTTATTGGACTGTGGTAAAATGCAAATTCAATAATTGAATGCATTAAAATTGAAATTATCTTTTTACTTTTTAACTGTATCAGGATTGGTAATATGTGCTATTAAGTCAGGGTCTTGTAGTATTGCTATTGCAACTGGATCATCCTTAAGCCCAGGAGAAGATGCAATTATATTTTCAATGACTTCTGGTTTCTTAGTTAAACGCTGAAAAAACATAAATCAAAATGTATTTAATATCTTCTTTAATATCTTATTTTTTTAATGCTGAAAATATTTACGCGCATTGCTATTGTGATCAACGAAGCATTTCCAAATATTGATGAAAACAGAGAAGTTATCATTTCAACATTTATTTCTGCATCATTTGATGTAGAAGGCTTCTGCTTGATTTCTTTTTTTTTTAAAACGTTAATCATTGATCCATTTTTTAATCCATAAGATTCCATTGTTGAGTCATTTTCAAGAAGGCAACCGCAATAGACAAGATCTAAAATATCATAATATTAAGATGGACTCTTTATTAAATTTTATTTATAAACATTTTCAAATCTTACCAAACGAATCATTTGTAAGGTTAGCTTGACCAGCAGTTTCAGTTCTTAATTTCTCTACTTTTTCTTTCAAATCAACATTGTTTAATTTAATGATAACCATTTTTTCTGCAGGTGTTAATCTAACATTTAATAAAAGTTCTGAAGCCATGTTTAGGTACCAGTTTATTCTACAAGAGATCGATCAATTTAGATAATTTTAAGATTTCAAGAAGTTTAAAGACCTTTTCTCTACCCCGAAGCACAGCCGTGCCTTGTCATGCTCAAACGCACAGTTTACAAATATATAGATCATATGATAAGTCGAAGAAAAACCTGTGTTCACTGTTCACAATGAGATAAATCAATACATGTATACATCGTTTCTTTGTCTCTAAATAATTATATAATTATCGTAAACTGTTAAATTGTGCTTATATATTCATAATTGAATTTTTAGAATGAAAAGCTTATATGCTTTAGATCGGAGAAAAAGTGCGTTCTTATAAATTATCCGCCCTCGTGGCGCGTAAAATAATAATGACGTAATATTGACGGTTAATGTGACGCGTAAATTTCTTTGCGTTATGAATTCGGCTTTAATTTTGTACAACTTGCTGTTGCTGGCCTGCTCCAGCTGTTATAATTTTAATAAGAAATCCTCGAAAACTTGATTGTTGAAATTTTAATTTATGGATTTGATGAAAATTTTACTTTTCTTACAGTTTACGAATGACAAATACTGAAATTTTTCGTTTTTGTGAATAAGAAAAAAGCAATGAACTTCTGCAAGATGTTTAAGCTCTAATAGTAATTTTCTCAAAGATCTATTGTACGCTACGCGCCTACGTAAAAAGACGAGGGCGTACATGTATGCGTATAGTGATGTGTGAATGAAACTAAGAACCTTAGTCAGTCAGCTCTCGACTCTCGAGCTAATTTCGATTTGTGTTGGAACCAAGATATAGCACGCCTATCCCCTACACCTTAATATCATTGACGTCGTACAGGTAGTTAGAGCAATCTTCATTCTTTGCAGTTTGCAATGCTTTTTATTTAGATTAAAACCAACCAAAATAATGTTTATTTTCCCTATTTTTATTATAATTTTGCTATTTTATGAAAATATCTATTCAACCTGTATGTTGTAAACCAACTGGTGAGGCTCAGTAAATTTTTAAAGATATCTTTATGCTTTATTTCTTTATTTATTGAATATCTTTTGTACTTTTTCCCTCATTATTTGATTTTTGTAAAATGTTCAGTCATAATATGAAAAGTAATAGGAAAATAACATAAAAATTTTAAAACCATCAGGATACGTTAGCTGCGACCTTGTCATTTAAAAAGTGACATTCGATATAAGGAATGCCTACATTTAATAAATTTGAAATCAATAAAACAGAATGGGAAGTTCCAGACAGATATCAAATGTTGACTCCTGTCGGATCAGGTGCCTATGGCCAAGTTTGGTAAAGTAAAAGATAATATTTTTATGCTTTTAATTATAATAATACAAGTTTTTATTTCAATTATTAAATGCAACATATATTTATACTAGTTCTTAAAACTATGCAATATTCAAACTTTTTGTATGCAAATAACTTATTTGATTTTATTCTTTTATTTGTAGGAATTTAAATTGATTAAATTAATAATTCTAAAAGTTTACTATTTTATGAAATAATGCTTTATTAATTTTACAGTTCTGCTGTCGATACAACCACTGGTCGTAAAGTTGCAATAAAAAAGTTAGCAAGACCATTTCAATCTGCAGTTCATGCAAAAAGAACTTATAGAGAATTACGAATGCTCAAACATATGAACCATGAGAATGTAAGTTTCTAAAGTTTACTTACATTAATTATTATGAATACTTTAAATGGTTTTAAGCTTATTCATTTTTAAAACAAAACAAAAAATACTTAATTATCATTAGGTAATAGGACTACTAGATGTATTTCATCCACACACATCACTGGAAGATTTTCAGCATGTGTGAGTTAAACTATTGATCATAAAAATTAAATAAAATAATTTTTCTTCTATTGAGAAATTTCTCTGTTATTTGATAAAGATATCTGGTCACACATCTTATGGGTGCTGACCTGAATAATATTGTGAGGACACAGAAGCTTTCAGATGATCATGTGCAATTTCTTGTTTATCAAATTCTTCGAGGTTTAAAATATATACATTCAGCAGGAATAATTCACAGGGTTTGTTCAGAAACTTTATTTATTTTATTTTATTTAAAAAAACCATTACTTAAATTAATGCTTATAGAAGCAAACATCTGAAAAATTAAAGCTATTTATTTTTCTTAAATAAAATAGAAAAATATTTTTTAGGACCTGAAACCCTCAAATATAGCAGTTAATGAAGATTGTGAGTTGAGAATTTTAGATTTTGGTTTGGCTAGACCAACAGAAAATGAAATGACTGGTTATGTAGCTACAAGATGGTACAGAGCACCAGAGATTATGTTAAATTGGATGCACTATAATCAAACAGGTCTCGTTTAGTAATGCATGTACAATATATTTAGCTTATGCTTCCTTAATTTGTTTAAAAAATATTAAAGTAAATAAATTTTGAAATCATTTACAGTTGACATTTGGTCAGTGGGATGTATAATGGCTGAATTATTAACTGGAAGAACATTATTTCCTGGAACAGATCGTATCCTTTTCTTTGTATAAATATATAAATCATGCCAATCATTTTAATACTCAAATTTAAAAAAAAATTAATTTTGAGCATGTTTGCATGCTGTTTATTTTTGCTTAACTCGATCTTGTTTTAAAATATAAAATTTTGTAGATAAAATTTTCACCTAACATGAATTGCTTCTTGCTAAGGATTAATTAACTCATTTATGATTGCAAATAAAAAAAATATAATAAAATTTTTAAATGCTGCTTTTGCTTTATTAAAAAGATAGCTTCCGCTTCAAAATATATTAAAAAAAATAAAAATATTAGAGAACAACAATTTCTATAATGTAAAGTTAAGATTTGTTGAATTTAATGAATTCTTGCTTTTTACTGGCAGGTTTAGACAAATTATTAAGTTTGATCAAATTGATATTAAATTTCAACAATAACAAACGAGCTTGTTTAATTTTAACTAATAGTATGTCAATACGTTTTTAAATGATGAAAGATGTAATTTTTTAAGCTATGCTTTCAATAATAAACTTAGAATAAATAGAAAATATTTGATCAATGTTTTAAGATGATCAATTTAATGGGATAAAAAGAACCTTAGCAAAAGCAGATATCCACCAATTAAATCTTATCATGGAAATATTGGGTACTCCACGAGACGAGTTTATGCAGAAAATATCATCTGAATCGGTAAGTTCGTATGTGGGCTGTCTAACTTTACGCTAAACGTAATCAGCTTTCTGTTAAATAACAATGCACTTAAAATTTTTCATAACTTTTCATTTTCAAATCAATTTTAACAGCGAAATGTACTTTCTAATTGCTTCACTTTGCAATTAATCTATTTCTTTAAGGTAGTTATGTGACCCTAAATTTAGATTTAAAAAAAAAATGACTCAATTAATGAAAGCTGACAATACAAATAAGAAATATGTGTAAAAGTAAAAAAACTAATGTAGAAGAAAAAAAATTTTAAACTTAATTTGCCATAATACAATTTGAAATATTGATTGTCAAAGGCGAACGTCGTTTTGCCTCTTAAAAATTTTTATTTTCTATACGATTTAAATATGTAAGGGCTCAGTTTGTTCTGCATACATTAATCTATAAATCTACCGTGGAAAATTACAAAATAATTTAAGAGAACAAAGTTATGTTTAATTGTTTATAGTTTATTATAATTATATATATATAATTATAATATTATAGTTTATTATAGGTCCTTCACGCTTTTTTTTAACAATTAAAAATTCAGTTTAAAATTTTTGTTCTTCTACATTCGTTTCTTTAATTTTACATATATTTGTTATTTATATTGTCAGTTTTAAATAATTGAAATATATTCATTTTTTCGTAAACCTTAAATTTAGGGTCCCATACTACCTTAGTAGGTTAAGCAACGCTAAAATGAAACTTGCAGTTTTACCTAATTAATTAAAGAAATTAAAGAAAAATTTTAAATTTTATTCATATTTAATTGAAAATTTTTTCATAAAACTGTCAGAAAATAGATCGAATTTAAAAGTATTTTAAAGTAGTAACTACTGTTGCTTTTTGAAAAATTAATTTGCTTGGAATTATTATGTGCATAATGGTATATTGGGAAATTTTAATACAGTATATTTATTTTTCAACAATTTTCTGTGTGAAAATTGAGTTTAAGGTTTATTCTGTATGCATCTATTGAATAACCTTAACTATAATAATACGGCAGACATCGATCATCTAACACGAGTTCTAGTACTCTGTGGTACTCCCACAGAGGAAACTTTGAATAAAATTACCAGCCAAGAGGTAAATTGAAAATTATAATGGAAAAATTTTTTCTAGCATTGTTTCTTACAAATTTTTTTATATTTAATACTCTAATAGAGTATTGAATTTTAAGATTCTAAAATCTTTGTAGAATATTGGAAAAAAATCTTTTTCTACCTATTCTATCTAAAACTATAAATCGTAATTCTTAAAGTAAAAAAGCGATTTAATGTATTATACAAAAGAATTACGTAATATTTTCAAACTTTCACGTTTTATTAAATCATCCTTATTCTCAATATTTTTTAATCTTCAGTTATTATCTCGCGGTTGTCAGTTTATTTTCTTATAAAATTAATATACGCATGGGAGAATTCGTGCAAGTTTTTGCTGCCTTCATATAAAATATAATTTACTTTTTTATCTTTTAAAGTCTCCTTTTTACAGGATTATCCGACACTTTCAATAATTATAACTATGAACGATAAATTAAAAACAATTTCGTAGTAACTTAATAATAATTTAATTTCATAATAAAATACTTTTTAATGTGAAAAGTATAGGTTTTTGTTCACGCAACTAACGCTTTTTTGTAAAATCTTTAACTAAGGAAGTTATTTTATTTAAGTAAGTAAAAACTCGGAAACTTTATTTATAAAAACTATCCAATGAGACTATTCGATTTCCTTTATTTGTGACAAGTACTTCATTTTTTCATTATTGTTAAACAACAAAATATAATAAATAAAAGATTGAGCTAAACTGTAGAAACATAAAGTAAAGCGAAAATAATTTTAAATTGTGAAGATGGTTTACAAAATATGCAATATTAATATAAAAGTTAGAAAAAATATCTTTGCTTTTCAGGCTAGAAATTATATACAAAGTTTACCACCATTGAAGAAAAAGAATTTTAAAGAAGTTTTCCGAGGTGCTAATTCCTTAGGTATATTAGAATTAAATTATTTTTTATTACGCGTGCAGTAATGGAATACAAATATTTGTTTTAAATCAACAGCCATAGATTTACTGGAATTAATGTTAGAATTGGACGCGGAAAAACGAATTACAGCAGAACAAGCACTAGCTCATCCATATCTTGCCCAGTATGCTGATCCAACAGATGAACCTGTTTCATCACCTTATGATCAAAGCTTTGAAGATATGGAATTACCAGTAGAACAGTGGAAAGGTAATTAGAAATTTTTAATTTAAATTGATTCTTATATTTATAAACTATCCAACGTCTTTTAGAACTAGTCTATCGGGAAGTCGTTAGTTTTGTTCCTCAGCAACAAATGCTTCCTGCAGAATCATTACAACTTACAACCACGTGAAAGTGTTTTGAATTATAAAATTTATTCGTCAACAACGATATTCACTCGTCATTGCAAAATACTTACAATAATAAGACACTGTAATTTTATTATTATGTAATATGGTACAAGAGAAATTTTTCGAGCTTATCTTTATAGAATAAAAGGTTATATTTTTGTTACAACAATAAAAATATAAAAGGACTTTAAATTATTTCAATATCCAGCATAGATTTTTAATTAATTATAAGTTTTATTTTTCATTTGTTTGTTTGTTTGTTTGTTTGTTTGTTTATAACGGGCTTTACAGCCATACAGCCCAATAACCAGTGGTGGGCAGTGGTGTGTAACGACACGTAATTTTCAATTTCTACACGACACGCGTCGTAAATGTAATTAATGTAATTTATGTCGTAAATGTGT
>JAWWML010028859.1:0-13295 GCA_035047165.1 Ormyrus rosae
TTCTTTTTGGTTGTTTCTTTTTTCTCAAGGGTCAATATTTACCTGAAGAAGAACAAATTTAATCAGGTTCAATAATAGGTAAAGCTATATTGTTATTTTTATTTCTTTAATTTGTTTCATTAAAGTTTGTCTGCAAGTTTTATGCTAAAAAGTTGACTTTTTAGCATAAAATTGATCCGTCAAACAGCTTAATTAAACTTAATTAAGTTTGGTATGCATAAATGTAATGCATAATAGCTATAATACACTTATTATAATTATAGGAAGTGAATTCAGAAGGAATCCAAGGTCTAAAAGGAGAGTTTGCTAGTGTCGTCTAGGATAGGTGTGATCGTAGTCAAGATCCAAGGCTAGATTAAAATATCTGGGGACTGGGTGAGCATTAGGCTCTAAAATTCCAGGTAAGTCATCGCTAGGCTATGGAGAGACATATAAGTCAGTTTGGGTGCAATCTGTCACCCGAATGTCATATACTCTCCTTGTTAGTAATTTTTGTTTTTGTTTATTAATTTTTAGTACTTTTTTTCATTTCCACTAACTTTTTTTACAAACACATACAAAAAAAATCCTTTATTTTCGAACTTTTTCTACATATTTTTTATTTTTTCTTATGGGCTTGCTAATTCACTGGACCCACACGTTAAGGATTTAACAGATGTTGAGAGTGAATTAATTATTTAAACCTTGCTTTAAAATTGCCAGGATTTTTTTAAGAATTGGTTTGGATTTTAGAGCTATGTCAGTGAAATTTGAAAAAAGAAATTTTTCTTGAAAAAGCTAATATTTTTTGTTGCAATTAAATTTACAATAGCAATCATGTCTATGTTAACTAGTAGTGTTAGTCTAGTTAAAACAACGGCTAGTAATTGGTAATACATCACCCCTGGTAGAAATGGAAAACATTTCTTACCTAGGAAATAGGTAGCAAAAGAAAAGACTAAGTAGGAACGAGCTAACCTTTTTAGAATATAATTTCCTAGCCTGAAACGTTTTTTTTAACATGAACTGAACATGTAATAGAATAAGAGCTTTAACCCAGTTTTAAGGTATTAAGTGGCTAATCTAAATGTTCTAAAAAAGTAAGGCTATGTAACCTCGTCAGACTTAATGTCACAATAGAAGAGAATTTACCGATTGTCCGTCTACATAAGAAAAACAAATTATATACTATATGTATATGAGAAAGCTGATAATATAGTTCTTAGCTATTAAAATCAAATTTTTTGGCAATTTAAAATGTGAAACTTTTTCTTACGTATTTACGAGGTAAAACTTATCTTGTTATGTTAGGATATATTTCATATTACAACAATAACTTTCTTAGCTATTTACTAGCCAATGTTAATTAGAAAGGAAATTGTCAGCCTATTTAATACCGAAATCATGTGAAAAAAAGCGTTTCATCGCGACCTATTAAATAACCACGGGACATATCTATTAACTATTTTCCTGGCCATTTTCAATGCTGGAAATTCTACCAGGGACATATAATTGATGAAAAACCAAGAAATACAATTGTTTAAATCTTCGTTTTAAGGTTTTTTTTTTTTTAACTAGTTCATTGAGTAAGATGCCACGGAGAAGGTTGGGTTTATCTGCGACAAGTGATCGACAAATTCGAAGATTAGCTAAACAACACACAGAAAGTGATTTACAAGAGTACTGTAATATT
Source organism: Ormyrus rosae (assembly GCA_035047165.1). Lineage (NCBI taxonomy): Eukaryota > Metazoa > Arthropoda > Insecta > Hymenoptera > Ormyridae > Ormyrus > Ormyrus rosae. Next base: position 1,673 of record JAWWML010028859.1, read on the forward strand.
TCACGTTCTGCTAAAAGCTGTAATACGCCTTCATCTTGCAATAATTCTGCTGTAATTGAAATTCCTCAAGAAATAGTTCCACAGGGAAATTCCAAAAAAATAGTTCCAAAGCCAAATTCCGAAGAAATAGTTCCTTTGACAATTAATGAAGATCCAACTGTACAGCAGTGTGTACCTCAATTAGAAGCTTCAGATATATGTTTTAATCACCTTTCTTTTAATATAGAATGTGGACCCTACACAGATGAAACTATTATTGAAAGTGAAGATAATATCTCAAATATTTCTATAAAGGATTCTTCTGGTATACGTGACAATGACTCCGATGATTGTTGCAGCTTTTCGAGCGATGACTATCGTTACAGCGATAGTGATGCAGATAGCATTTCCGATTCAGATGTTTACATTGACATTGATATTAATGATATAATAGACAATGTCGAGGCAGATAGGAATAAAGAGTTTCGACAGAAAATTTTGGATTGGGCAAGAAACTATCAAATCACTCACAATGCTCTAAAAGCATTGCTACTTATACTGAATGATTTTACTAACACTCAGTTTCCTAAAGACCCTCGGACATTATTAAAGACTCCAAAATGTACAGATATAGTTGATATGGATAGTGGTCAATATTGTCACCTCGGTTTAGTAAACTGCGTAAAAAAAATAATTGCAACTCGTGCTTCACTAGATATGGAATATGAACATATAAAATTATTGGTGAATATAGATGGAGCACCTATTGTTGGAAATTCATCAGAAAAAGGGTTGTGGGTGATTTTGGTAAAGGATTCAGAGTTACAAACTGTTCATCTTGTAGGCATTTATTGTGGTACTAAAAAACCAGAAGATCACAATTTATTTTTAAACAAATTTGTTGATGAGATGACATACTTAATAACAAATGGATTAAGTTATAACAATAAATTGTGCATCGTGAGGCTACATGGGCTTGTTTGTGATTCACCTGCAAAATCTTTTGTTTTGTGCACAAAATATCATAGTGGCTATGATAGCTGTAGCAAATGCCTAATTGAAGGTGAACATTTTTCATCAGTATGTTTCCCCACCAAAAATCTGAATGATTTGAAAAGATATTGCACTTATTTATTAAGAGATGACTTGAAATGTAAAATGTTAGATTATATTGGTGAATATCAACGCGGAGAGACTGTATTAAGCCACTTACCTCATTTTGGGTTAGTTTCCAATGTGCCCTTAGATGCTATGCATTTGGTATACTTGGGGGTTACGAAGCAGTTAATTAGACATTGGATTGGGGATAAAGATAGATTAATTAAAAAATATAGACTATCGAATGAGCAAATACAAATAATTTCTGAAAGACTTGAAGATTTAAAAAATATTTTACCTTCTGATTTCAATAGACGTTCAAGGTCATTGCGCTATTGGAAGCAATGGAAAGCGACTGAATTTAGGCATTTTTTATTATACTTCGGATCGTTTATTTTAAAAGATGTTTTGAATCGTGATATATATAATCACTTTTTAAAACTTCACATCGGTATGCTTATTATTAGTAATAAAACATTACTACACAACGTAGATAATATAAGATATGCTGAATCCTTATTATTGCAATTTGTTAGTGATTTTCAAGAACTTTATGGTAAGCGAAATGTAACTTTCAATGTCCATAATTTATTGCATTTATGCAAAGACGTGGAAAAATACGGTGCAATAGAGACTTTCAGTGCATTCCCCTTTGAAAATGAGATTTGCTCAATAAAAAAATTAATTAGAAAGGGAGATAAACCGCTGCAGCAAATTGCAAGAAGACTTGTAGAGTACGAGTCAATTACAGAAATGAAAAATCGTTTTAACAATAATGAAGTTCGCGTTGAAAAGTTGCATTATCATGGTCAATTTACGAATTCTCGGATATACGAAAAGCAGTATAAAATCTTTAGTACAGAGAAATGCCGAATAGATATTACTAATAATAGAAATAACTGTATTATGCTAACAGATGGTTCAGTTGTAAATGTTGTAAATATAGGTAAAAGTTGTGATAGATTGTACTTTATTGGGAAAAAATGCGAAACAAAAAAAGATGTATTTGTAATATCAGGCTTTCGAAGTAGTTTATTGGGTATACAAATTGTTAGTGAATGTAATACTGTTGAAGATTGGCCTTGCGACATGTTGTATGCAAAAATTTTTAAAATTCCATGTACTCAAGGCTTCATTGCATACCCTTTATTACACACATACCATTAATAAATGAATAAAATGTTATTAAATTCTTTTTTCAATAACTTCAAAAAAGCCCTTTCCACTAATGAAAAAAGGAGTAGAGAATGGAGTTCTCAAGTTCCTTGATCAGACATAAGAAATAAATGTTATGAATCATTTAAATAAAAAACTATAAAATTTATCAAACGGTAAGAACTAATTCAATTTGAGAAAGCCTCGTGACAATGCATTGACAGAAGTTTTTTAGTGAAACACGAATTAATTATCAAATATGTTTCCTACACTTTATTTTTATTTTACCTTCATTTTTTAAAAAGCTATTGCAAAAATTAAGAAAATGCGTATGCAAGTAGAGGTTAAAATGACTTAAATTTACCTAACATCGAAAGCAATCTATAAAAACCTTACATTTTTCAAGTTCACATTTTCTTTAGACACTATAAAATCTAGATTTAATTTTCTGTCATAAATGCATATTTTACTTTAATCAGAAAAACATTTTAACTGTATTTAAAATTTTTAGAATTTACAATGAGAAAATACGCTATTATACTGGATGAAAAAAACAAGAAACTAATTGTACCATCTTCATGGATAACGAAAGATTTACAATATTTTTATTATCCGCCCGAATCTTCAAATGTAGATGTTAAGCAGGCTGTAATTGCTTTAGAGGATTATGAAGACGACTGGTCTAAGCAGATATTAACAAAAGTTATCAAGTATAATGGTAAATTTTTCGTCCAACTAATTATGTGTAACATGTGCGCGCATACGAGTGTGTAAGAAGTACACGGTTCAAATATTATATTATGCACTTAGGGAGAGAAAGTAAGGTTGATCCAAACCGCATGGAAATTGCCGCCCGAGCCGAAGGCGAGGGTGACAATTAACATGCGGTTTGTGACATTTTTTATTTTCTTCCATAGTGTATATATTTTTTTGCTTGGCGAGAAAGAAAATGCGACGGTCGTGATCGGGCTCTAGACCAAATACTTTTTTAATTACTTACACAATCGAAAGTAAGAAAACTTTGTAGAAACAAATACCACGATTAGTTAAAAAAAATTGTACGTAGGAAGTCAAAATAGCCATTCTTAAATATTGCCTTTCTAATAAAAAGATTGTCAATGATATCTGTTTGTCAATTTTTAATTAATTTTTAAAAAGCAAATGAAGATCACAAAATGACGATTTTCTATAAGATTTAATGCTTTACGCCGGTGAATAAAAATAATTCGCTTATAGTTACCCTAGGCCTTAAAAATTTTAACACAGTTATATTAAAAATATTATCTGGCTGTACAAATTTTTTAGAAAAAATGTTTGTAAATTTTATTATCTGTAGAACTTCCTTTATGTAATATCACAAAGATGGTAATTTTCATAAATAGAATTTTGAGAAACGGAAAAGAAATTACACATTCGTTTAGAAACGTGTACGAGTGTCGGTGTAAAAATGTATTGTGTATGTTCCTTTGTAGCAAAGTATCTTTTCTTAATTTTCAGACAATTACACTGATGCAGTACATTACAAAAATATCGCAAACATAGATGAAGTTTCCGATCCCAGTGATGTAGACAAATTAAGAAAAAGCAGAGGCCAAAGAAGGCAAAAGAATTTATCAGATTTTGTTACACAAGAAAAATCCGTAAAAAGGCAGAAAAAAAATAGTAAAAGTCAGATCAGAGGATCAGATACAGATTCGCAAAGTGAAAATGAAACAGGTACATATGAAAAAGATAAAGAAAACCACGAGTTGAATGTACCTGCTTCACTTAGAGTGATTAATAGTACAAACGATTCTCATGACAAAAATAAAACTGTTGATTATGAAGATTCAGAAATTTTTGAAAATAGAAGCCAATCCTTTTCAAAAGACTGTACTACAAAACAGCAACCACAAGGCACACAGGTTGTAGAAGGTGCAGATTTGGAAAATGATGAAAATGTTACACTGGCACAAATTTATGGTAATACAAAAAATTGTAAACATGAAGGGGAGGCTTATTTTTGGGGGATACATTTGCCTTTCTTTTTTAATATGTCAAATGAGCAATAATTAATTTCTGCTGTTCTGTCGCGTATAAAGAAAATCTTAAATTTCATATTTTATCAACGATTCATTTACGTATAGTAGAAAACGGTGAAGTGTTTATTGTAATATTTACTTGTTTATAAAATCCGTCGAAGTCACCTTAAAAAATACATTTTTTTTCTATTAAAACTTGCTTATTTTGACATATGCTATCAATTTTTAATGAATCAACTTTCATAAAATCTACCTAGATATATATTACAATGTGTAATTTAAATATGTAAAAACGAATTTTTTTAATGAATCATGTGTATTTATGTGTGTTTTTTAGCTGTACAAAAAACGGTTTTAAAGAAGCTTAACACTGTATTATTAAAGCAGGAAAATTTAGAAAAAAAAATTACGAAATTAAGTCAATCGAAAACAGTTTCTGGGACAGGTATCCAGATGAATAATGATATTGCTAAAATCGTAGATCTTCATTTTCCAATTGACAAGATTATGGAGCACAGAAATAAGAAAGTGGAAGTACTAGAAGAGAAATTAAAAGACAAAAAGTTTATGAAATATATCGTAAGTGTTTAACATGCTTTTAAACATAAATTTGCATGTAAGAGAAATTATTCTCATCCCCCCACTTGTATGAGATACTCGCACGTAAATCAATATGTAGTTTACATTAATTATGCTGCAATTATCTCATTATAAAAAAGTTTTAAAGTTTTTTGAATGTATGAATAAAGAAGTAGTAGAGAACCCTCTAGTTTCGTTACAGATATATAAGCTGAAAAGATATAACCTGAATCTCAGGTGAGATATCAGGTGAGATGTCACCTGAGATTCAGGGTTTTTAGCGGAGAGTTTATACCAGAGATTTTTTAATAGGGCCCTTAAGGGGCTACCGTACACCGACATTGCAGTTTTTCTTTTCATTCAATAAATTTGGAGATTAACAACTAAGGGGATATGAAACCATTTCATAGGAATCTGCATTACCGGCATGAACATTTTGTTTATTATTTAAAAATCGAAACTATTTTTCAAAATTCGGCCAACGTACTGCCCTCTGCAATTGTGTAAGAAAGCTGTAAAAAAAATTTATGCTAATTATACAAATGACTTCTTACACATTTGCGGAAGGCAGTACGTTGGCCGAGTTTCAAAAAATGATTTTGTTTTTTAAATAATGAATAAAATGCTTATGCCAATAATGCAGGTCCCTGTGGGAGGGTTTGACATCCCATTAATTATGTTATTTAAAAAATTGAATTAATGATACGAAAAACTGTAATTGTCGGTAAGCGTGTATAAGCTATATTAATAATGCATCCCATTAATAATGATTTATTTCCAGATTTGCATAGTTCCTTACGCAGATTTATTTTGAAAATAAATTAACTGATATTCTTTTTATAGGTTAATACAGCAATTGGATGCAGTAACCACATAGCTGAGGTAACAGTAAATTGTTCAGTGTGCTCTAATGTGTGGCATGGCAATGAATTATGTTTAAAATACAAATAGTCTTGAATGTTTGATTTGCTTCCGTTTCACAGCATGTACTTTTCATTAATTTTATTATTCTTAGTGTCACCAATTAATTAAGTTATTATTTTTTTTAACACAAGTATGTTAAAAAATAATTTCAATGCTAGTACGAAAGATTATTTTCAATTGTGCGATCGTCTTTCTCGCTACAGTATTTTATTGCGCGGTATTTGTTTTATATGTGCTAACATCGAAAAATATTTCTTTTTTATTATCAAAAATGTGGAGTATCCTGGTAAAAAACCAGCGATTGGGTAGTTTTGCCAGCTAATATTAAGGTATAAAACTCGGAAAAATATAGGGAGAAACTCGTCTAAAATGTAAAGAATAACGATATCCACGTCGATAAAGTCGATGTAACTTTACCATCCGTGGATTTACTCCCTCGGATGGTAACGTCACAACGTTCTGTTAGGTTTAGAATGCAGCTCTCTCGTGCGGAGTATTACATATTGACGAGTTTTTCACCAATTTCTTAGCATAAAGCGTAGCAAAATTGACTGGGTTTTTAGCCAGATCGATCAGCATAAATTCACGAGTTCAGGAATCTGCAAAGTTCAGGAATCGCCAAAAACTCGTGACGGTTTTTACCAGGGTAAGCCTGATACTATAGTCGATTCCTTCTCATGTTTAACCTTTAGAGGGCCGGGATTTTAAAAATTTTAAAAGCTCGTTATTTCTATTAACAAGTGATTTGAGGTTCCTGAGCTACAACCAAACCAAGATCGGATGTTGGCGAGTCAGAGTATGACGCCATATGGCGTCATGCCGGCCCTCTAACGGTTAAAGCACTAGAATGAAGTAAACTTTTCCAATTAAAAATAGGCTTTTTCCAGATCTGCTAGTCGTGCTTTGTAGGAAGCAACGATATAATTAAAACAAAAAAATAACAATTTATCAATAAATTTCTGAAGCGTTGTAAATACTATACTTTTCTATTTAACTTTAAGGGCACCAATAACAACGCATGTGCATTGAAGTTCTTTTTATTTCTCATACTCATTATATTAATGAAGGAGATGTTAAAGTCATCTGTAGGGACTGACTTAACCGACATCAATATTTTTATTATTAAAAAACAAAACAAATTTTCAAAAAAAGCGCAACGTGATTGCTTGGTTCGTTGCTCTTGGTAATGGATGATCTGCTTTCAATTTCAAGCAATTCCATTCACAAATGTAGGCAAAAAGTTGTTTGAAAAATTTTATGTTAATGTTTACTATTAACAAATGTTGTTTACATTTATGAATGGAATTACAAAAAAATGAAATTAAATCATCTTTACGCATTTACGGAAGGCAACACATAGCGCTTTTTTAGAAAATTTATTTTGATTTTTAATAATCAAGAAAATATCGATGTCGGTAAAGCTGATTCCTAACCATCGGTTTTACATTTCGTTAATAAGTTGTAATTAAACACTAGCAAAATCCCTGGGTCTCGCGCGCTTTAAATTTTGATTTTAGGAAATTAATCACAAATAATGCCATTTACTTGTGTTATTAACACGCTTATTTAAAAGAAACTTCAAAATAATTAGAAAATTGAAAAACATGACTATTTTATTAATCTATTAATGAGGATAAACAAACATAAACTTATTTGGTTATTCAAATGGAAATATTAAATGCAATTAAAATATTAATTTGTTAAGAGAGCAATGCTTGATATTGTTTGGGTTTTCGTAATGAAAGAAAAACTGAGAGATAACGCTCTTTAACGATGGCAGGATGTTGTCCATTTTAAAAAGTAAGTTTTTATTGGTTAAAGAATAGATTTCCGCTTCAATGGTGCCAACATCCGAAAAGTTTAAATGTAAATGTAATATTTCAATTTGAATAATTAAAGAAGATCATGAATAGATTAATAAAATAATCATTAAGTTTTTAAAATTTTTACATGAAAATCAATTGTAATTAGTCTAACATTTATAATATAAATAATCGTCATTGTGGTTTTCACGTGTATTTTACGTCAAAAATTTAGCGTATTTCTTATTAATAATTTATGCATTATTTTCTTACTATCGTGGTAAAAAATGTTTTATGTATTATATATTTAAGAAGGTTCGGGAGTGTCAGCGGGCGGGGCGAGGAGGGTGGTCCCCGCTCTCCGCGCGCCCCCTCTCGCAAGCTACGAACTCGTTGTTTTGTTTATCCTGATAAAAATAATTCCTGATAAGTTGCTTTCACCCGCCTGCAAATTTATTCTTTAATTTTCATCTCTAAATAATGCATTTTTATGATGTAATATAGTAATACTTCGTTCTTCCATAAGAGCCCACGTTCAAAGTTCAATTTTCAAATTCATGTAAATCTGTTCTGAAATGATGAACAACATAATCAAATTTCAAAAGGTTCTATCATTTTGGACAAAACTCCTGAACCTCCTTAATACTTTTTCTGTACAAAAATGCGAGAAATTCTAGGTGTGGGTGCTGGAAATTGAATATACAATATAAGGTGTTGGTACTTACATGAAAAAATTAAGTGCTTTCCTATGAGGTTTATTCGCTCCAAGCACGACCCGTACAATCATATAGTCAAATCCTTCATTTAAAAGAATGAGCACATTTGTAGGATAATTTGCATTCAAGCAGCTTGTTAATGAACATTTTTGTTGAGAATTAATTGTTTTTGTAATAAACAAGTTTTTCCATTTTGTTTCGCGATTAAACAATACATTAATACTGCTATTTGTGCAACTAAAAGCAATAACTTTTTTACTTATTAAAACCCATTTTAAGTACACATTTTTATCTCTATATAAATGATAGAAATGAGAATATCATATATCTATTTTAATGAACATTTTCACGATTTTGTATTGTTTTATTCTTTTAACGGCTTTGCACGGAGCGAATAACTGAAAAAGTAACAAATTCTTCGCAATATTAAGGAGGTGTCAATATAAGGTACGCAACGAGTTAAAACAGTAACATTACAATAACACGCGTACCACTGCGTGTACTTTATATGAGTATTATGCTGAAAAACCTCCTTAAAAAAGCAAGTGTAATGTTTTGTGATAAATAATATTATATAACATATTTATGTTATATAATTTGTTCATTTTTATCTTTCTACGTCAATGCAAAGTAACCCATACAATTTTACAAATATAATTAATGTGTTATAACAAATGTTTTAGATTATGTACATGCAAAGCATCGGGGGTGGTAATGCTCATGACTTGATGATAAACATTTTAAGTAAAACGTTTGAAGATGACGTCCTGAGCGAATATAGTTTCAAAGGACAAAAAAAAATGAACATGGAGAAGTAAATAAATGTTTCCGATCCCTCATGATCAGCAACTGCATATATCGTAAGTTTTTTTTTTACATTGAAATTTTCTGTATGCTATTAAGGTGATCAACAATTTTAACACCCAAAACTTGCATTTACTTTTGCGCCCAATTCTTTAAAAGCCTACCGTCAGTACATAAGCCAAATCTGCGGGTGCAAAGCGAATTGCTTACCCACGATTGAACACTATATCATTTTGCACACTATTTAAGCTATACTTCCTTTCTATTTTATTCTTTTTTAAAAAAAAGTATGCTAAATAATAGTGAACTTAAAATAAAATGCAATGTAAAATAATTACTTGCAGAGGCAGCGAAATTATCATTTCCTTCTATTTCGGAAGACGACGCAAAAAAAACCATATCCACGTGGTTAGATTCGGCAAAAACGAGGGTGAAACGTAAACAACAAAAGTGAGTAATAAACCTTTTATTATAACATATAGTATTGAAGAAAGTTGAGGAATTACACCCACACTATGCGATTCAAAAATTTGCATTTTATCCTTTAGTTTACGAAGAAATTTAAATGAATCTACCGATTTTTCGGAATTTTTTTCGATTTTTTTAAGAAAAAATAATATTATAGTGTTTAAATTACTAGCGCCAACATTCAAAAATTCTTTTTAGAAATTACATTTTAATTTGAATAATAAAATCTTTGTTGATTCAAAAGATTAATTAAGTAAAAATTAAATTTTCTAATTAATATGAATTTTTTTTGTAATATTTGATTTATTCTCTAACCTCAAAATATTAAAATATCGAATGCATTACGAGCTGTTAAGACTTAGCATAATTTGTATTTTTATGACAGAATATTTTCTTTGAAAATCAATAAGAGAAAATAATGATGGCTTCATGATTTAGAACTTTTAGTGAAGATAGAAACGCGCTTGATTTCTCGTGTTATAAAAGCTAATACTACATTTTGACGCGGGTGTGGAAGCTGATTGTTTTAGAAATTAAGAAGCCATTTTGTTTTTGTTACAGAGCGGGTGCCTCACGCAAGTTCTTTCAGCCAATTAATTTGGCAGATTCCGAAAATAGTGAAAATGAAAACTAAAAATCTTTTTTTCTTTATAATATTATTTTCTATTATAAATTATTGATTGTATACAATGGAGTGAAGTATGTACTTAATAAGAAAATAAATTAATTTTTTTACTTGACTTTGCCTGTATAAAGATTTTTTTATATACTGTACTTTACAAAACTTAATAGATATATAGTAGTTCTCCAGTAATTCGTAAATCAATATGATGGATGAAAACATTCTGTATTTAAAACATTTCTTTATTCTGTATTTAATAAAAAAAAGTCAATTTCGAACTTTTTAAATATTTGCCACCGAACTGAAAACTTAAAAAAAGCTCTCTCAATTTAAATCAGAAAATTAATTTAAAACTTACATTTGAAAAGTCCTTCTACTCATACTCAGGACTTAACAAGGTCATATTTAAAAATTAGTTTTCTTTAGTATTTTATAAGCAATCCAATATAATGTGATAAGGTGGAATTGTGATGACCCTGTAATTGTAAATTCACAGCCTAGCCTAGTAATCGGCTAATGGCAGCGTTGGCTGAGGAAGAGCGCGACCATGGGATCCAGAGTTCGAAACTCCCCGTCCCGTAATTTTTCCTTCCCTCGAAAATTCCCCTTATTTTTCGGTTAAAGAGTCCCGTTACAATAAAAAATACTATCTCATTTTGATAAAATTTTGAGAAAGTACTTTAAAGGTCAGTTCACTTTTTTAACAGTAAGTAATATTCATTATTTGTATCAATCATTATTACATTTTAATGGTCTGTTCACTAAATAATTCAGAAGGGTTTTCGTAAAATAAAAAAAAAAATAAAAAAATTGCAAAAATTTTTAATTCAGCTTTCATGCGACTGATAAATACTGAATCAAATTATTTCTAAAACCTTTCATAAACATTTATATAACGTTACATGAAACATTTCCGAGGTAAGAATAACAATATTTCAGAAACCCTTTAGAGATATTTTTCTGAAAGATTTTTGTGAAATAATTCAAAAAAGCTTGCAGAAACATTCCAAAAATGTTTCATGCAGTTTTCATGAGACTGTCAAATCCTTCTTCGAAACATTTCTAAAATATTTCTATAATATTTCCTAAAACTTTTAAGAGAAAGGTTTTTGGAAAATTTTTGTAAAATGATTCAAGAAAGCTTGCAGAAATATTGTAAAAATATTTCATGCAGTTTTCATATAACTGCCAAACCATTCTTCGAAACATTTCTGAAATATTTTTAAAATATTTGCTGAAACCTTTTTAAGAAACCTTGCAGAAACATTTAATGAAATATTTCTGCAGGTTAGCTGGCATGAACATAAAAATATTTCAGAAAACTTTCAGAGAAAGGTTTTTGCAAGGTTTTTATGAAATGATTCAAGAAAGCTTGCCAAAACATTGTAAAAATATTTCATGTAGCCTTTATGCGACTGCCAAACCATTCTTCGAAACATTTCTAAAATATTTCTA
>JAWWML010028870.1:0-13294 GCA_035047165.1 Ormyrus rosae
ATTTAGATTATTTTTAAATTAAAAATAGAAGGTTAAACAAATTTTGTTCAGTTGCTTTAACGGTTTAACTGTCTCAAAAAGTGCATCTGACAAAATTGTTTAAAGTATTTAAAATTTAGTATAAAATAAGTTTAAGTGCTATCTAAATCCAAAATTTAAATAAAAAATAAATAAATTTTAAATAAATTAGAATAAATTATATAAATAAAGTAGAATATAAAAAACTGCATAAAATCAAAAATTAAAATGAAGTTTAAAATAAAATTAAATTAATCTGAATGTAAGGTGAAGTGTTAATTTGTTTTGAGAACTTTTAATAGTACAAAACAAAATAACCATGGAGTCAAGAAAAAGGACTCGATCAGGAAAAAGAGACTCAAAAAGAGGGTACTCCACCAAGTCTCGAAAGAGGAAGGCTTAGAATAAAGGAGTCTCACCTAAAGATAAAGAAGCAAGTACATCTTGTAAGAAGCTTCAAGGGCAAGAATATCCGAGTACAGATTTCAAAGGATATAGAATTTTTGACATCCAGAAATTATCAGAAGTAATTAGTTGTGTCACCTGTTGTAAATTATGTGCAGGTGATTTGATTTTGAATGAGAAGTCAACATCAGGTCTTGGCGGTGAATTGGAGTTAAAATGTGTGCCAATTCACACAGAGTTTTGCCAATTGCAATAAGCAAAAAAATTTGTACGATCTCAATATCAGATCAGTACTTGCTGGAAGATTAAGTGGCAATGGCTTAGAAGGTCTGAAAACTTTTTGTGGAGCTATGGATTTTCCACCGCCAGTGACTTGTAAAGCATACAATAGAATTCAAAGGCTAATTCTAAACACTACTCAAGATCAAGCTGAACTAAGTATGAAAAATGCTGTCACAGAAGAAATTAATTTAACATCCGACAAGAACATTGAAAAAGACTTTAATAATGAAAAAAATTATAGAGAGACAAGAGAGGAAGTCAAGAACTTAAAAGTAAAAGGAAATGGCACATGGCAAAAGAGAGGATACAGTTCTTTGAATGGAACTCTTATTGGAGCAGAGACAGAGAAAGTAATTGACTGTGAAGCTCTTTCGTCATACTGCCAGGTCTGCCAAAAATGGCAAAAAGAGCATGGGCCTCCAATTGGCAATGAATGGAAGAATTTTTACGTCTCTCACAAGCTGATCTGCTCTAAAAACTATTCTGGCACTCCTGGAGGAATGGAAAGTACCGGTATGTTACAAATTTTCAAGGGATCTGAAGAAAAACATCATGTTCAATATACACAATACATTGGTGATGGAGATTCGAAGACTTTTTACACCATTTCCAAAGCAAAACCTTATGGAGAAGATGTAAAAGTAGAAAAATTAGAATGTATTGGGCATGTTGGGAAAAGATTTGGCTACCACATGAGAAAACTAAAGCAAGATATGAAAAACAAGAAACTCAGTGACGGTAAAAGCCTTATGGGCACAGGACGACTTACCGATAAGACGATCATCACAATGCAGACATACTACACAGGAGCCATCCGCAATAATCCAACATCTTTATGCGGCATGACTAGAGATATCTGGGCCATCTGGTATCATTTGAGTTCCACAGACGAGTCTCCAAAGCATCAATTCTGTCCTGTTGGCAGGAACTCTTGGTGCAAATACAGGAAGGCAGAAGCTCTTCATCAACTTCAAGATTTTAAACATAAAAAATCTTTACCTCACCCTGGAATGGATGCTATCCGGCCAGTATTTATAAAAATGACTTCTTTATCACTTCTAAAGAGATGTCTTGGAGGCCACACACAGAACTCCAACGAAAGTTTCAATAACACCTTATGGAAACATTGTCCAAAAAGTATTTTCGTTGGCCTCCATACATTGAAACTTGCAGTAGGAATTGCCACTTTGCAGTTCAATGATGGAATATCCGGCATCTTGAGAGTAATGCAGCAATTAGGTGTGAGACCTGGCCTTCTTGCAGTGATTGCTGCTGCAAAAAAAGATCAAATGCGCATCAGCAAAAGCTGAACAAGAACAGCAAGAGACCACCAAAAAGAAGAGACAAATCTACAAAAAATTAAGACTCACCTTGACAGAAGAAGAACAGGATTATGAAGCAGGAGCTTTTTAATTTGGCTGTCTGCTTCACTTCATCAGGCTCCATAACATCACTTCACTTTATCATCAAAAAGATAAGAGTTTTTTTGTATATGTGGATGTTCATTTTAAATATCAATTTTTGTCACGCTCTTTAATAAGCTTAATTGAATACTTAAAATGAACATCCGATATTTTCAAAGCGAAATTAAAGTTTAATATTTGTTTTTTCTTTTAAAGTAAACAAATACAAGAATGTAACCTCAACGCGCACTTTGTAGACTGTAGTTGACTGAACTGAATAGCACAAGACATCCCATAGCATATAGAATAGCAGACGCCTGATGAGAGACGACTGTGGCCATTTTTTATTTTTGATAAATGACGATTTTTGTTCTCTGGGCTATAACTTTTTTAATTTTTGATATTTTTACGTAAAAATTTAGGATTACATAGATTATGATATATAGAATCAAAATATGTAAAAAAAGATGTCGATTTTTTGAAATTTTTTCGGTATAAGACCCCCTTAAATCTTTTTTAAAATATTTTTAAAATGTTTTTATGTACGTAACAATGTTGGAACTTCGATTTCGCTTTTTCTTGTCATCAAATCGTAAACACGTACTCAAAAACATAAATCTCCCTTTTAAAATAACGCATTTATAAAACGATATTCCATTTTCCTTGCTCCACAAATGCTCGTAGTATACATTACGCGATTTCACATACCACTGTAATATAGTAATCCGATAAGAGCTTTAAGTTCAGATTCATCAATGTGATGATGATAACTCTGTAAATTTTATCCATTAGCAATCATCTGTACCAGCAAGTTTAATTTGATCATTTATGTGTTCAACAATAAATTTTATAATCTTTTCACTAAACAATATATTCCAAAAGTCAATTACACTTCGTAAATTAAATGATGTACCTTTAAGTCCTACGTTTTCAAATATTTCATCATCATTAAGACGATCCGGCCTTCTCGCCGGAACCTTTGTTTGCCACACGTAGCCATTTTTTCATCTCAGCTTCGATGCAGGTCTACCGCATGCCCGTGATTCAAGCGTACGAGCATCAGCTGTTGCGTCCTCTACTTCCATCTCTGTCTCTGAATCGTTACTCTCACCAGACATTTCCGAGTCAGAAGGAAATTCCGAGTCAGTCATTCTTCTTCTTCAGACACATTGTCAATTTCATCTGATGCTTTTCCATCAACGACCTCAAGCTTGTATTCCTCCAAAAGCAAACCTTGAACATACCGAGCACTAAGTTATATGCTGTTTACCAATTTTGTTTACCCCTGTGAATCTCACATTCATGGAACTGGTGTAATCCTTCAAGGCTCTAAGAAGGGCTGTTTTCACCTCGTCGGGCGGCTATCCACGTCTCTGACCTGCAATGTCATCTTGGAATCAGAGATGAATTCTCAAGTGTCTGCATGGTTCTGAGCTTCATCACCCGTCAGTTGAGATCTTTTATCTGGATCATTTATCTTTAATCTCTTTTCTTTTTCGATGTTGTCCCTTGTAAGCACAATCGCCATATCTCCTGCTGCGGTTTTACGGACCTTCTCAACGTACAGCCGGGCTCCGTCCCCATCTTATTTCACATGTTTAAGGATATCAAAGTATTTATATTTATCCTTCGGACAAATTATCTTTTATTTTAGTACTAATTTCCTCTGTTTCGGGGCTATTACTAAAGCTGCTTCTTCTTTTTTCTCTTTACTTGCTGCATTCCGTAGATTTGGCAGGTGGTCTTTTCTCTAGAATTTTCGTTGCTGCTTTTTGTTCCCTCCGCTTCTTCTTTTCTCTGGCCACTTCTTCTGGTGTAGTGGACCTTCTAAGCCCCCCCCCCCCCCGGCATCAATCTGAGATAAGACAATCACATTTCTACCACCACTACAATTGCTACGTCCCGTGCCGTCGTCTCGGAGTATACCCAATTATGCGATGGTTTTTCAGTCGTTCAGAAGCAATACCAATTTTTATACAAGGTGTTCAAAAATTTTGGAAACCCCTCTCTATTTTCGAAAATACTGTTAAAACAAAAAAAAGGTTTAGACAAAAGTTGCAGGATTTTGAATTAGCAATCCAACGGTGACCTTGACCATGAGCTTGACCATGACCTCCAAGGTCATTTTGTCTGAACTTCTTTTTTGTTTGAGCAGTATTTTCGAAAATAGAGGGGGGTTCCGAACTTATTGAACACCCTGTATAATTATACCGTTTGGTAGGAGATTAGCTTCTTCGGTTTCTCTTGTTTTTTTTTGTTGTTTCTTCCATACTTTTTATTTTTTCTAGCGCATGGGGTGTAATTGCGAATAATGGGTATACCCTTCAGTTAAGCGATATTACATGTGGATGCACCTACTTGTCCCTAGTACGTGGGACCTTTTATTCGCTTTACCATTCCCGGGATTCGCGAAGTCGCCCGGGGCAACAGAGCTTCCGATCTCTGTGCTCAGTTCGTACTTTCTGATTAGGGCTCAAAGTGGCTGGTTTCTCTTCCCAATTTTAAAAATCAATCGGATTCAGTCTGATTTCACGTGGATTCAGACTGAATCCACATGGAATCCATGCGGAATCAGATTGAATCCTACAGATTTTGTGGCCTGAGGTTCCCTGGTTACTTCGGCAGAGCAGGCTCACATTAGTCCTTCGAGCTCCGGGAACGAAAAGCATCGACAGAATCTGGGCACTCTCAGTCTGCTTTAATCAGGAAGCATCGGGAAAAGGAATGGTTATAGCATGTGGATGTAGAAAAGGACCAACTTCCTGTTGATCCAGAGAGGGTATTTTATTTTCCTTCTACTCTGCAAACTTGATAAAAATTTCTATTCAAAATGGTACACCTGAATTTGGGTGCAAAAATTTCTGATTTTCGAGACGTCGAAAATTACTAAAGTAAGGAGTATTAGTTCCATGATTATCCAATTTGTTAACTAATAACGTAATAAATAATTAGTGAAATGAACCAGCCGCGAAATGGGCCCCGCTATTATTATTCAACAAGTTTAAAAACTTGTTCCTTTAGTAATTTTCGACGTAGAATCCATTTCCGCTATCAGATTTTCGAAAAGATGAATTTTGAAGAATTTGTTTAAACAAAGATTGCTTAAACAAATTGTAAAATTCAGAATTTTGCCATATTCTTACATAATTACAGCTAATATTCCCTTTTACATTGGCTCCGAAGTACTTTGGCTCATGAGTTGGGCATGGGAATTAATGGGTTAATGCGTTAATAGCAGCGTTTATACTGTATTCAAAACGAAGGTTGTTAATTAAAAATATTTTAATTTTATATAAAATGAAAATCAAGAAAGTCAACTTGAGAGTAAATTTTATAATACTTATTATTTTGATAAAACTAATAAATAAGAATAATCTAAAAAATATTAGATATAAATTCTTTATACAATTATTTTTAAGTATGATAAAGTAAATCTTGAATTTTGCTTCAGATTCAACATGGAGCGACGGGCAGTTCTTCAATACCATTACAAGGATCTAGTGTTGCAGTTGGTCCACAAAGTATATTTTTAAATCAAGGAAACATCTCCACTAATCGATCTTCGGGGTTTACTGTAGCAGGAATAAATAACAGTTCTCTCCAAGGACCATTAGCTTTCTTAGAAAAAACTACGAGCAATATAGGAATGCCCGAAAGAAGAAGTTGACGCGGAAGGGGGAGGGGACGTGGTAGAGGACGTGGAAGAGGTCGAGGGAGAGGCAGAGGAGGTACTTTGGCACCCCCTCCACCTTTACTTGATCCTACAGATCCATCCTCTTATACTGCATCAGCTGTTGTGGCGTCCGCAGCACCGTCCCTTCCCTCTCAACAGTAGTAATAATTCCTTTCTATTCAAATAAAAAAAAGACCAAAAGTCTTCAATAATCAGTTTATATAAATTCAAAGAAAGTCAT
This sequence comes from Ormyrus rosae, assembly GCA_035047165.1. Classification (NCBI taxonomy): domain Eukaryota; kingdom Metazoa; phylum Arthropoda; class Insecta; order Hymenoptera; family Ormyridae; genus Ormyrus; species Ormyrus rosae. Next base: position 6,023 of record JAWWML010028870.1, read on the forward strand.
ACTTTACGTTTAATTGGTGTAATAAATTTAATTGAAATATTAATTACTATATTATCTTAATTCCACAATTTTGCATTATTAACTAATGTTATTCTTTATTTCCTAACATACTTTAAGAAATATTTCTAAAAACTACAAATCTAAAATATTGTTAAAATTTAAAATAATTCTCGTAAGTGATTAACATAATTAAAAGTTTTCCCGTTAAATTCTTAATAATAGTAAATTTTCCCCCCATTACGCAACTTTTTTTAAGGACGTTCACAGGCAGTAGAGGTGGTCAACTTTATCGGAATTTTGGAAATAGTAATTTATTACGATAATTTATAATGATAGCCTTCTATAATTAATATGTAATACGAATAAAATAGTTAAAAAATTTTATTGTAGAAGCAACAGAATTAAAACAATGTTTCAAAATAAACGTACTCGCGCGCTAACAATATAGATATACAAATAACGTAAGAGTTATCTTTCGTGCAGCTATATCTTTAAAATTAGTATTGGAAGCTATTAAAAAAATGGACGCATATTATTCTACATATTACATAGAATCATGAAATACTTTTTTACAACAATTCGAAGATAACTTTTTTGCTATCTGAAAAAATGTTCAACCTAGAGAAGCTTAGCATAGGACCTCCGTATTAATAAGCTCAAGTATAACATTGAATTTCTGAAATTTTAATGTCGAAAGGCGGGTTGAAATTTATACCACGTATAAAACGTACTTAAATTTACATATAATGTAAATTTTAAGAATTTACGAAGAAATTTCATTTATCGCGTGAACGTTAAACTCAATCCAAATACAAGTTTGAATCAATATAAGCACCGTCGACTTCTATAACTCTCCATCAACATTGCAGCCGTGATGGATTCTATGGCGAAAAAGATTTAAACTTCGTTGCTATAAATCATCATCCATTTTTACACTTGATTTTCACTCTGAAAATGATGCTCTATTAAACTATTTCCCAACGGTGGCAAAAAGTAACAATCGCCTTCTGCAATTCAGGAGAGTAACCTAGATGCGGAAAATTCCTCAGCCTCCCACCCAGATTTCGCGTACCCCAGACACGACATCTGCAACCCACGATTGGGATGAGTCAGCGGTAGATCCAATGAACTGCTAGGCTGCTGTGACATTTTGACTATCCATTTATTAAAAAAAAAAATAAAACATTCTCCTATGTTAAAGACTGGGAGGGCGCTATCTGGTCATGGGGTTGGCCAGATCGTGTTCTGCGGCGTTTGGGTACTTCTTGTGGTCCCGAATGCCGAGGTGGCCTCACCAATAGCACTTGCGGTGCGACCGGGGCCCTCCTGAAGGAGCTTGCTGATTTAGGTGAGCGGCTGCCCCTTTGCAACCCTCTGCCACGCGACAAGCCACTTCTTCGACTTAGATGAACTGCCGGGCCTCCTGCTCGCGTGATTGAGCCACTCGCCTCTGTTCTTCAACTTATTGTACGGCTCGGAGACGAGTGGGGCAGATCCTCTCCGCTTCGGCTAGGGCCTCTTTTCGCTGCTCCCGGGTCTCCTTTACAGCAGCGACGGTCTGGTCGAAGACCACCCAACTGACTGCGCGGTTCTCGAGGACATTGTGCCATTCGACGCCACCCTTTTCTCGACAGCGGAGCTTTTGAACCTTCAGGCGGGTTGCTTCGGAGACCTTGTTAATGTCGGCCCAGGTGGTGAAGCCAACCTCCAGAGGTTTAACGGGGCCTGTGATCTGTGTGGCCACCTCCACCCTGGAGGCAACTGAAACCGGCAAAAGAATGGCCGAGACCAGGGAAGCATGGTGCGGGCCGGAAGTTGAAGACCGAGCTAAAATTCCAGCTCATCCTCGAACTGGCGGGTCCTTATCTCCTGAGCCACCCGTATGCGCGGCGCAATAATACAGAATAAACTTAAAACTAGATAAAAAAGAATAAAAAAACTGGCGCAGACATTAAAGAAAATAAAAATAAAAATAAGACTAGAGAATATAAAAAACATATGTGATAGATTCTTGTGTTTTAAATAAAAGAAAAGATTCAATATTCTATTTTAATATCTTTACTAGCAGTAATTCCTCCTTCGCTAACGCTAATTCATTTTTTTAAATAGAATTTTTTTAAAAGTAAGTAATAGTATTTTATTCCACACCTGACGGAAAAACCCACTTTTTGTCCCGGATAAGCGGGCCAAAAGTAGCATATTTTTCCCGAAAACTAGTTTAGCGGGGCAAAAGTAAACTTTTTCCAAAAATTGTCAAAATTATCAAAATTTTTAAAAGTATCAAAATTTTCAAAATTTTCAATAATTTCAAAATTTTCAAAAATCTCATAATTTTCAAAATTTTCAAAAATTTTCAGAATAAGTTGTTTTGACCCCATTTTTCAGAAGCAAAAAGTGGCCTTTCCGGTCGAGAGTGGAATAAAATACTATATGCAACACGAGGCAAAAGTAGATTTATCCCTTGGGTGATTATACTACCCTTACGAGAATATTTTTCCTCGGGTGATTACTGCCCTCGCTTTGCTCGGGCAGTAAACGCACCCTGGCGAAAAATATTCTCGTTCAGGCAGTACACTCATCCGCGGGAAAAATCTTCTACTTCTGCCCCTTGTTGCATAATGAAGTATTTCATCACAAGTCCGCAAAATGCGATTTTGCGGCCGAGTATCCGGAAGACTGTGCGAGGCCGAAAAATCTCTTGCGGATGTGTTATGAACATTATTTCTCAGAATAATTAGCCGCGTAAGTCGATCCTGGTATTTGGGACGTAGAATGCCATTTTCGTGTATACATGTGCGCAAATTGAAAGTTTTCAGCCGATAGGCCGAAAAAAATGCAATTTCGGATATGTATCCGCAAAATTAGATTGACGGATTAAATTGAAAGACCATTAGATGCTCCGTCATCGTATAGATCCCGGTGCATGCTGGACACCGCCGGGAAACTCCTGGAGAAGCTAGTGAGACCCCGCCTCCAGGCGACGCTAGCAACATCCGGCGACCTCTCCGAGAGGCAGTTTGGCTTTCGGAGAGGAAGGTCCACCATCGACGCTATCTAGGAGTTAGTGGAGGCGGCCAGGAGCACCGAAAGGGGGAATCATTTTTTCCGCCCCGTATGTCTCCTGGTGACACTAAATGTCAAAAACGCCTTCAACTCGGTCAGGTGGAAGGATGTGCTGAGCGCACTCAAGCGGCACTTCAAGGTACCTCGGTACCTACTCCGAATCATCGGAAACTACCTGAAGGACCGCTTCATACTGCTTATCCCGGGAATGGGCGAGATAAAAATCCGCCTGGTGAGCCCGGAACTCCGCCCGGATATCGGGCTGAAAATCCGTCCGCTTAGCCCAGATACCCGCCCGAATATCGTGCTCAAAATCCCCCTGCTTAACTCGGGATATCTGACTGAAAATTCGTCTGCATAACCCGGAGATTAGCCCGGATATCCTGCTCAAAATCCGTCTGCTTAACGCGAAAGTCCTCCTATGATCGCCCATCCAACGGCGAATTCGATACATCAACTGATCGAGTCGCGCCTGTACTAGCGTCATATTGCGAGCAATAATGACAGCCGCCACATCATCCGCGTACTCGATCAGGAAGCAGCCTTCCGGCATATCCAATTAAAAGATCCCGTCGTAGTAAATATTCCATAGATCGGGTCCTAGGATGGAGCCTTGGGCTGTCCCAGATGTTAGCTCTTTCCGCTTGGAGCCCTCCGCCGTATCGTATCGTATTACTATGCTTCCTGATCGAGTATGCGGATGACGTGGCGGCTGTAATTATTGCTCGCAGTATGACGCTAGCACAGACGCGACTCGATCAGGTGATGTGCCGAATTCGCCGTTGGATGGGCGATCATGGGCGGACTCCCGCGTTAAGCAGACGGATTTTGAGCTGGATATCCGGGCTAATTTCCGGATTACGCAGACAAATTTTCATTCAGATATCCGGGCGGATTCCCAAGTTAAGTAGGCGGATTTTGAGCACGATATTCGGGCGGGTATCTGGGCTAAGTGGACGGATTTTCAGCCCGATATCCGGGCGAATTCCTGAGCTCACGAGGACGGCAAAGTACAAATTTAAATTCAATAAAAAACATATTTAATAAAATATAACGCAATTTTAACATAAATATATGCAAATAAAAGATGCAAGTAAATTTATATATTGTTTCACAAAATCTTAAAAAATTCAAATAAAAGTCTTTCTTTTGGAGTTGCTCCCACTTCTAATACTGCTGTCATACAACAAAGCCGATGATTCCAATTCTAAATGACAAAATCTGTTGCAGCTCTAGATTACTTTTTTTTTATTTAAGGTTGGTTGAAAGCAGATCTCTTAAGCTATAGCTAAGTTGATTATGTTTATAAAATTCTTAAGATAAAAATAAACTCTGATTGCAAAGCCCTGCTTGTCATTATTGGCCTCTAATATTACTTTTACAACTAACAACCGAGAACTTATGTAAGAGTTTTCAATTTCTTATTTAAAAAATTAAATTTAAATTTAAACTTAAAAAGCAACCGAAAACTTTTAATCACTAAAAATAAAAGAAACTAATAAAATATTATTATTGTTATTCGATATGAATAACCTCTATTAAATTAAGGAGTCGATTTTTTTTTCCATTAAATTGTTAAGACTTTTTCTAATAATGGTCATTCATAGAATTAGAATCGGAATGATGGACCGGAACCGGACCGAAAGTATTCAAAAAATTTACCAGAAGTGTACCGGAAGTAAGTCGGAAGTACAGTCGATATTCAATTTTTCGACCCCTCCCCCCTTTTCTTCAGACTTTTTACGTTTTTTGTTAATTTATCGGATATATAGGCCGGCAGTTGATCAGAACTGGACCGAAAGTGTTCCGAAAATTGGCCGAAAATTGGCCGAAAGTAAATCAGAGGTAAATCAAAGTGTATTTTAAAAATTTGTAACAAAATGCTCTCTGCTTTTTCCAGGGTTGAGACTGTGATTCTTCTACCAAACTCTTAACGGTTGTTTAAATTTACCTAATGTAAGATAAAAAAACTTGTATATAAATTAAAAAATTAATTAAATAGAAAATGTGAACATAATTTTCAGATTATTATCATCTAATAAACATCTGACGTTTTTGCATGGCCATGTTACATCCCTAATGTAAAAAATTTCCATATTAGAAATCCAAGAAAAATTGTAAAATTTTGATCTTTTTTGTAGTATCAGCAGATGTTATCCATATTTTGCTTGAATGTGTAATATGAAAATCTAAATCGTTTTTTCAAGAGGGATGCAAAAGACTACAACTTCGTGAAATAAATAAACAAATAAATAAGTATAATATAATAAATTAGCAACTATGTCGTTCATGCTTTTATCTATCATTTCTTAAAATGAAATAAATGAAAAATTATGTTTAGGAATATCTTTCACTTCGTTTACTTGATCTACTATATACTATATTTTGTCAATTTTATAGTATTATAATAATATCAATATATTATTATCTAAGTATCAATATTTATTTATTATTATTAAATTATCTTGGAAAAAAATAAATATATACATGAAATTCAAAAGGTGATTTAAGAACGTTTACACGCAGCAGCGGTGGTCAAATTTATCGGAATTTTGAAAGTGGTAATTTATTACGATAATTAATAATGATAGCCTTCTGTAGTTAGTATGTAATACGAATAAAATAGTTAAAAAATTTTATTGTAAAAGCAACAGTATTAAGACAATGTTTCACAATAAACGTGCTCGCGCGCTGACACTGTATAGATATACAAATAACATAGGAGTTATCTTTCGAACGGCTATATCTCCAAAATTAGTATCGGAAGCTGCTATAAAATTGGTATCATATTATTCTACATATTTCATAGAATCATAAAGCAGTTTTTCACAACAATCCAAAGAAAACTGCTTTTGCTATCTGTAAAAATATGCTGTCTAGAGAGGCTTACCATAGGAACTCCGTGTTAATAAGCTCAAGTTTAACATTGAATTTCTCAAATTTTAATATCGGAAGGTGGGTTGAAATTTTTACCTCTTATAAAGTACACTCAAATTGATATATAATTCAAATTTCAAGAAAATTCTAAGAAATTGAATTATCGTGTAAATGTTCTTAAAGGTCTAAACAGATAATATGCAATGTTATGGGTTAAATCAGTTAAAAGTATTATTTGTACTAAAAATATAACGAATCCGACAAAATGAGATTAAAACTTTTATGATTAAAATTGAAGCAATGAATATAACTTTAAAAAACACTTACTTACTTTTAAAAAAATTCTATTTAAAAAAAATGAATCATCATTTAAAAGATGTTAATCAACCGACCGAGCGTTAGCGAGGAAGGAATTCCTGCTAGTTATTATAATTATTGGGAAAGACTCAACTACGGTACTTTATAAATCATTTCCTTTATTTTCTTTTCGAAATTTAAAATATACGTTTTTCAACTTCATTTTTTACTTCTTAAGTAGTATTTTTTTATTGCCTATTTATTATTAAAATAAAATTTTGTTCGATGTACGACATAGTAAAAGGCTTATTGCATAAGTGGCCTTTTAAATTTACCCACGAAAAGTTTTCTTTCGAATATCCGATCAACGGAGATTTTATCGCGTTTTTTTTTTTGGCTAGCTCCCTGTCTGACTTGGAGGCGAAATTGTTTACAACGATTCTCTCTCTCTCTCTCTCTCGCGATTGTCGGTCCGCTCTCCCTTCCAAACTCTAACCCGCGAGCGGGGATCGCACATTAGGCCACGCCTGTTCGCACTTGATGCGCTTTGATTAGCCATAATTTTTAATTGATCATAGCTCCCATTCTATGCATCGGAGAAAAAAATAGCTAAGAGCTGTTTTGCTCAGAATTACCTCCTCTGTCCGCTGGTATACTTTTCTGCATATCTTGTCCGAACACTCTGTATACTTTGTTTCCAATTTTTTCACCATTTATTATTTCAGTCTCAATGTTGTATTTGAATAATTTTATTACTAGCAGTAATTCCTCCCACGTTAACGCTCGGTCGGGTGATTAACACCTTTTAAATGATGATTAATTTTTTTTAAATAAAATTTTTTTAAAAGTAAGTAAATGTTTTTTAAAGTTATATTTGTGAGATAAGCTTCGGCTGGCAGTGCCGTTCGGCGCCCCCTGATGGCTACCGGAGCAACTGACTCTTACAGTTTTATAACTTGCCAGGGTTGTTGGACAAAATGCTCGATGACACCGAGTAGCCAATTTCAGGGCGTAGATAAACAGAAAGTATATCTA
>JAWWML010028881.1:0-13292 GCA_035047165.1 Ormyrus rosae
TTTTCCCCTACCTCGCAATAATACTTGTTAAAGTAGTCCGCCATTTTTTTATTATCTTTTAAGATTATTTTATTACTATCATATATAACTTATAACTTATTATTTAATAAACGAAATTTAATGCATTAAAAGCGTATCGATGTTATTTCAAATATCAAACGCATTTTAATACATGATTTGAATGTATCTCTGTCTGTATTTTTTTAAATAATAATTTATGAAATACTCTTCGACGGTTCACTATATATACTCCGTCATGTGAAATAACTTCATATACTAAAACTCATATACTAATAAGTTATGCTTTTGCAAAATGTCATTATGAATGTGTTCAAAATTTGAACTGATGGAATTCGATCAAATCAAATGGAAATGATCCTACTGAAGTAGCCAAAATGTTCAGTCGTTTTGGAATTCAAAGGACGAAATATTCAATTGTCAAAAATTTAAATATAAATAAACTATTTTAATATAATTTCCGGCATAATGTATTGATTAGTTAAAAAAATTTTCCAATAATAAAATTTCTAAATTATACGAATGTTATCAAAAGTATTGATTTCAGGAAAAACATAAAATTCTCTGAGTTTTAGATTTAAAAAAAAAATATTGTCAACTGGTATAATTTAAAGTACTAAAAGATATATCTATATAAAGAAGTGTCAATAGTGACGTGTAAAAGAATTATAATTATTCGCCAAAGTTTTCAATACACAAATCATTACAAAATTTACTATATATGACTTCGTATTTTCAGTCGTAAAATAAAACACAAATTGGTTTGAAAAAGAAAATCCCATTAAAAAAATGAAATCACACGGTACAAATAAAATCCTTTATAATTTCATAAACATTTTAACTAAAATCTAACACCCCAGACGTCCCGTGCCAAGAAGAGAAAGTTCTAAAAAAAATCTCAGCAGTATAAAACTGCGATCGAAGATAACCAAACAGAATAAAACCTTAAGTCCCCCGTCGCTATCCGAAACACTTTCTCCGCTCCGTAAAATCCTTCAACTCCATTGGAATCTTCCCCGCCGATCCGTGAACTCATCGCCGCCAAGCATCTTAGGGATGCAAAGCGAATGCCGCCTCCAATCTGGACGCGCGCGCGTGAAATGCTGTAGACAGTGGAGCGCCGTGGGATCGCGGTGTGTTTGGTCACCGCTTGTGCAATATCCACCCCTCCTCCCTTCCCCCAATCTCCGCTTGACTCCACGGAGCTTCGATTATACGCGCGACCGCGATCCCTCGACTTGGAATCAACGTTGCCCTTCTGGCTCTCCGTGTTTGACCGAGCAGCGGCAATGCGTCTTACCTGTCGAGAATCCCTTTAATGTGGCAGCCTCCAGCTTTATGCCCTACGGTACGGTCCGCTCCGAGTTTGGAATGCTTGAGAAGAAATTCGAAGAGCTCGCCGGCGGTTCGAAAATCCAGCGAGTATTTTGATAAATAACCAGGCTGTTGAAAGTGCGCCAGGCTTTATATATTCTTCGTCGTGCTCTAATTGCTATTCCGCGGTCGAAATTTTGCCAACGCTTTAGGTTCAAAGGATATTAAAACTCGCCTTTGGATGGCTAAATTTTAGCGATTAAATTTAAATACAATCTTCGTGAATGAAATTTAGAATTTAATTTTATTATATTTGCAAGCCTGTTAAAGAATCTTCTTTTTATAAATCAGATTTACCTCCATTTGAAATAAAATTATCCTCTACTTAATTATATATTTTTATTTTATATTTTCTTTATTTCATGTGAAATACAAATAAATTCTGATATCCCCACGAATTTTTAACGAATTTATTATATTGTTAATCCTCGCTTTATTTTAAAATATTCCGTGTTAAATACTTTTAAACACAAGAAAGTTAACATTAAAGGCAAATTAAATAAAATTTAAGATTTAAATTAATTGAATGAACTAAAGTTAAATTAATGAATGGATTTATTAAGCTGAAAGGTGAATAAAATTTGCCAAAAAAAAACATATAAACCTCATTTATACGGGATAATTTTAATTTCAAGCTCCTTTCTTTCACATTAAATACAAATAATAAGTTTGTTATAACTATTTAAGAAATTGAAATTTACGCTTTCAAACTTGAAATTCTTAAAGTTGATGTAACATTTTAAAAGCTTGCATATTATTTACTAAAAAAATAAATTCATTACAATGTTTAAGTCTGCAAAATACTACAATAAAAGAGTAAAATATGCGAGGTTTTATTATGGGAATGATTGATAGGAAAAATATCGATTACATTCTTCATCATTAAATAGGTCCACAATCACTCGGTGGGTATCTACTAATGACAAGTACTCCGTGAAATTGTGTTTTATTATCTTTTGTATTAAGCTGCATTTTACATCGAAGTTAAATGCAGTTATGGTTATATCAACTTAAAGTGAGAACAATTAATATTAGCTAATCCAAATCATGAATTGTATTAAGCTAAAATGTCGAATACGTATTGTATTTGTATTAATTTGATCAATTAATTTTTATATCTCTCACATCAATTCTATGTCACCTCAAGCAAAAGTCGAAGGTTTTTCCGTCGGCAGCCGAACGATTTTTTAGTTGTCGCCGGTGGGAAAGTAGACATTCATTTTATGCGATTGCAGGACCTGATATCGGACTTGGATTTAAGCTCTCATTTCTAAGTAATCGCCTCCGTTCTTTTGGTGCTTACATCAACTACCTTTGCTGACTAGGGTAAAGTCTCTAACGCTTTTCTGTAATTGCGCATGATTATGAAATAATGCTGAATTTTTTTCTTTTTATCTCCTAATCTGCTTCGATAATGAAGTTGAATTGAATAAATTAATTAAATTCAGTTTACTTATAATAATGATTTCATCATATGACATAATAATATGCAATTATAGACTTTCAATTATTTATGAACATTGTTATATCTGCGTGAAGTATCACATTTTCTCAGAATAGATCTCAAAATATTGTTTATGAAATAATTAATACAATTTTATGCTAATTGCCATTAAAGGAAATTTACAACACAAACAAATAAATACCCTACTTGTAATTTTTTTGCTTCCTCCTTTGCTTCTTCCTGCTAGAGGAAGTTTTGTATATAATAGTGATTTTTGGAGTTGTTTGAAAAACCTGTTATAATTGTATTTTAAGGTATCAGGAACAAGAATAAATGGTTTTTGAAAAATGTCTGTATGGATGTATATATGAGTGTGTGTGTGTGTCTGTATGTATACTCTTGGATCTCAGCTTCTATTGAACGGATTTTCATCGTTTACGGCTCATTTTCTTTTGCTTTTTTTGCGATGGCGGCAAAAAAAATCATTTTTTGTTTATCTTTATTGTTTTTGTTTTCTCGCAAATTTTCGATTATTGAAAAATTTAATTTTACTTTTTTTTAATGATAGGATTGAGCATAAAAATACCTATAATTTCAGAGAAAAAAAGTTACCCTAGCTCTTATGGTGCTTTTGTTTTTAATAAAAACGTGTTTTTTTAAAAAAAAGCTTATAATTCTTAAATTAAATTATTAATTGCTCTGAAAGAATTTCTGGTAATTAAGAATATATATAGCTATAATCTGCGAAAATTGCAAGCCATTTTGTCAATTAGTTTTTGAATAAAAAGCTGAAAACTGAAAAAAAAATGAGTTTTCTATGTGCAACGATTACGGAAGTAAAATGACTTTAAATTATCTTAATTTGTTTTTACGAAATTAACAAATGATCGAAAGAAAAAAGAAATTGATTAATTTAAAAACATTGATTTAGAAAATTAATTTTATTCTGTAAACGTAATCTTTCTTCATTACAGTAACAAAAAAAAATTGAAAAATGTCGAAAATTATCCGAACTAAATTAAAAAAGTTATTACATCCCCTAATAACATTGTAGCAATAAAAATAAAAATAAATCGGATTAACCTCCTTAAAGCGCATCGTAATTTAATACTAATCCGCGTAAATGCCCTGCATTACGTTTCTCGAACTGCAAACTTCAAGAATAAATCAACAATTATCACCGAAAACTTTCTCTCAGCGCAATGCGTGGAACTTGGGCGAACGCATCGAGCTCGCGGCACTGCGTCGCCTCTCGGATTATGCCGAAAATTTCTCAACAAACATGTTCTCCGCATTTAGTTTTGGGAGTTTCATTTGCAAGAATCGTTCTTTCGGTCCCGATGTACGTCTGCTTCCCTTTCCTCTCCGTACTTATTTTCTTTTACGGTAGCTTTACAATGTCAGGCGCTCTGTGATTACGACCTGTTGGGTCGTGTAAGAACGTTTATTGTGCTAGTTATGAACTGGCAAATATTCGAGCTGAGTTGGACGACAAGCTTCGGCTATGAAAGGAGATGTTAAGGCATGAATTCTATTGGGGGACGAACCTGCTTTCTAAAGCGCTGAGTTATAATAATCAATGTCTTATTTTATGTGGAATTCGGAGTACTTTGTACCATATAATTATTTTGATGTTTATAGTAAAATTTATTTAAAACCAAGTCGTTTGACATTTTTTCACTAAAAATAATGTCTAAACTATGTTTAATAAAGTGCATCAGTATAAATAAATTAATTTATTAACTCATTTGCATAAAAGACGTTTATAATTCGTTGAAATTAAATAAAAACCTTCTATCGATTTGAGTCTTAGAAAACAAAGAGGAAGACAATAAATGTAGAGAAAAAGCGGATTAAGTAGATAAAGCCAGTATCCCGTCAGACTCAAGTTATAGTGCCTTTATTTAATTGCATTGATTTTCATTACAATATTTTTGCATAATTCTACAATGAGTTCAGTAGAAAAATTGTAAATGTACGAGAAAGTGTAAATATACTTTATTATTGATAGCATCAAATATTTACGTTTACTTAATACATTCTCGATCAAAGGAAAAATATTATTAAATAAGATTTAACCACTTTAAAAAATAGAAAGCGAAGCACAATTTATAAATTAAGCTTTCTTTCCCCCTCTCTCTCTCTCTCTCTCTCTCTCTCTCTCTCTCGGCATTATGCCATATAACTGCCCTTTTGTCGGTTTGTGCTCAGCATTCCTTTAGCGCGAAGCAATGTGCGATGGTAAGGTTACACCCACGTCCGTGAAGTCATTTTCATGCTCGTCGAGTGTTCGCTCTTCATCGAGGCCGAGAGGTTCCCGCGGGCGTTGTTCCCCGGATCTTGGGGTCACTTTATGAACACAAGAGGATCGGTTGCGACATTTTGTGGTTTATTGGGCTAAACCTCGAGCTGAATGGGTAATGAGAAGCGGGTCACGCAAATATTCACGCCTGAGAGTTGAACATCGAAGATGGAAGCTCGCAGAGAAAGAGAGGGCAAAGCGAGAGATTGTCTAGGAAGTATATGTAAGCGCGGAACAAAAGCGAAACGAAAGGTGAGATCGAAGGATTTCGGAGTTCAGAAATGTAAAAGGCGAGCGACTGCATCGAACAGTTGAGTTATGCCTTCGCCAAAACTAGAAATAAAATATTACAACAAATTAACTTTGCATTTTTGCATTGCATTTCTCCTTTCATTTTAAATATCATATCCATTTGAGAACCCTTATTTTAACAAATTACAGTATAAGAAAAATTAATTTTTTAAACTAAATTTAAATCAAAAAAGTGTTTAAGAACGTGTATACGTGATTCCGATGCTTTGAACTCATAAATACTAACTTCAACATTCGCGAGGCAGCACAAAGCATTCGGAAACAATGCACACCATTCGCAACGGACAATTCGAAAGTCGTCCAAAGAATTTATCCGAATTTTACGCCTCGACCTCGACAATACCTGGACGCGGGACTACCGCCTCATCGAGAGAGATAACCTTTCGAAACATTCGCCAGAAACAGCATTAGCGCATTTCCACGGCAGGGATTCGCGATTCATTAAAGCCGACCCTCCATACCAGCCGAGGTAAAAGGAGGCATCGATTGTCGATAATTGATGTGCGAATCGCGGGACCGATATCCTCATTTATCTGCTTTCGTGAGTAATTAAGAGGGAAACAATTCGCGCAGCTGCCGAAAAATCGATCCGACTAACTGATTATTCCGCTGCGTAGAAAACTTTGTCGAAGACGTGTCAGCTTGGTGTCCGAAAGGGTCAGGCGACGGTAAGCTGTGGATTTTTGTGCTGTCGCCGGCAGTTTCGAGGTCGGGTCAGCCGGGCTGCGTCTGATTGAATTTTTTGTGATTCAATTTACTTCCCCTTGTTTTGAACTACGAGATGATGAAGCTTTTTGAATTTGAGAAAAAAAATTACTCGATCGTGCTAATGAAATGTAAATAAGTTGGCCGGCATTAATTATCCTGTTTTCATTAAAATTTACATATTTTAATTAATAAATTTTCGAAGTTCGAGAATTTGCATTTTTATAATTTCTTTTACGTCGATAATTGTAAATTTTAGAGCAGCGATGACTCACAAGTTGGTTGAGTACCGGTCATTTAACCAGAAGAGGTTTCTAGTTCGATCCCGGCTTCCAGGAAAACTGACATTGGGACACCACTGTATTTATTTACAGGTGTCCAATGACATCAAAGCTCAGGTGATTCGAAAGTCACCTTTATAAGCCCTTTGTCCCGTCGCGATTTTGCAAGTTGCGTAAAAATTCGATGTTAATTAAGATAAAAAAAACGAAAAAAAAACTTGTAAATTTTAATTGCAGTTAAAATTAGATACAAATTTTATAATATTAACTTTAACAGTATTAGAAGTTATTCTTAATATAAAACTATTAATTTCAACAGTATATTGTGCATCTATGGACGTAAAGAATTGGCAATCTCATAGCTCGTGTAAATTGTCAAATACGAGCTATGGGCTCGCCGTTTTATCTCCCATGGAGCGTATACCATATTTTCTTCCTAGCGAGGCCGAAAATAGAACGTTCTCGATCCGTCGGTAGGCGGAAAAGTGGTACTTTCGACCCGATAGGTAAAAAAAATATTGTTCTTTAATTGAAAAAAATTGTCGTCAAGGTAAAAGTGTCGTTAGAATAAACTTTTATTAAAACGACATACAAACAAAAAAAAAACAAAAGTAAAAAGCTTTTTTAGTTATAAATTATTATCTGCGAAAAATGCTCTTCAATAACTGAATCTGTCACATTCTCAAAAACTTTTTAACGATTCTACAGCTTCAAGTTTAATTTACAGCTTTCATCTTCCTCTATATATTAAAAACAATTTCTACGAAATAATCTTCCCCTACGAAAATGAACATAACAAACCAAAAAATCTTAATTTCAAATTTTCAATTCATCCTCTCGACAAAAACCAGATGTATACGCAGAAATTGCCTTAAAAAATCATTGTAACCCGATACGACGAAACAATGGCCAGCGTCCCGAGCCAAGAAAGGAGGGGCTTTTTTCCCTCTCGCCTCTCCGAGACAAAAGGACGCAACTTCAGCGCGCAAAGTTTTATTGAATCGCGCGGCAATAGAGCGGACACGCGCGGAAAGCGCGCAGGGAAATAGCCCGGGCAAAAGACCGCCGCGCCGGAAATGGATACAAAGACCTAAAAAGTGAGCTCTCGAATTCGTGCTCCGGAGCTTCGGAACAGTCGCGCTAAGCTGCCGCCACACATGGACAAATTCGGAAAATGGCGCGAGAGCGCGAGCGCTTGAATTTCGGAAGCCGTAAACTCGAATTTATTTCCCCGGGAATATTGTAAAAGGCATTCTCGCGGTCGCGCACCTTCCTCTTCGAGGAGGCTGAATAACAGTTTCTCATTTTGGTCAAAGTGTTTTTTTGCTTTTCTGATTTTTCAGTGTAACGCATAAACTTTTTTTCAGTTTTTCGGATTAATGAGGTTTTATTTTTTAAATTAAATTAATGCAATTTATACAGAAGTTTGTGATGTGCAAACACATAACGGACTCGTGTTATTCGATACCATAAATTAAGATTTATAAAGGTAGTGTATAAATTACGGAATATAGACAGATTTTATTTTTCGATTAAATTACTCTGGTTCCATTCGAATTAAATGATTAGCTTATTCGGTATCCTTGACATGTGAATAAAATGAGATTGACGCAGCCACCCTATAATTACGAAATAGATATTAGTATTGTCAGTTAATAGCATATTTCGGGCTGCGTTGAAAAAAAAAATTTACATTATGCTGTTAATACGCGCAATTGAATTTTTGGTTGATTTGACAGACAATCTGATTTTTCAATCAAATATGCCCGATCAACAGAGTTTTTGTTCAATCAACAATTTTCTGTTAAATCAACTGAAAATTCTGTCAAATCAATCGAAAAATGTTGAACATTATATTGTATTTCCTGGATCTTGCTATGCATGACGTCCATTTCTTATTATGGATTTTGAAAAAGATTACTGACATATGAAATTGTGTGTGGCTGTTCGTAAATATGCATGAGGGGATCCTAAACAAAATATTTGCACAATTAATCGAATATTTGATAAAAAATTATAAACCTGAAATCAAATATTATGAGATCGGATATCAAAGCTCTGGGTGCAGATTCCCTCAATTTATACACGGAATTGCGGTGCACAATAATGCATAATATTATCACAATCATTTATAATTAAAGGGTAATATAATATTAATATTTATTCGCTATAATTATAATAAATATATCTCCGTCTCGTGTTACAAAACATTTTTCCTTCTCCTATTTCCCTTCTAAATAATCGAGTCAACGTATCTCCAATCCAATTATGAGAATATTTGTCCCGCGCTAAATAAACCCGTCGCACAAAGACGTTGGAAACTGAACCGAGAATCGAATGTCCATTTCCGTGCCGTGAAAAAGAAAAGGAAATATAAATATACAACAAGTTTCGGGACTCGAAAGGCAGACCGACGGGTAAGGCAGAACAATAGAAAGGACGGAGGCGGCGGTGGTGGCGGTACAACGTCCATTTATCTCCTTATAACTGCAATCAAAGGACGGTTCGTCAATTAACGAGAGGTAATTGCCGAAGCGGAATGCACGAAACGCGCCATTACCGGGAAATTTAGCCTCTCTAATAATCAGGGTTAGGGCGCCTCCACAAATTCAGAACTGGCCGCGCGACACCGTAACGAGCCGTTAAATTTATTATATCGAACTAAGTCGGGTCAGCTTTGGATTTAATCGCCGATTCGAGCCCGAATCGATCGGTCGAATTTTTTCCCCGTCCCGTCGTCCCGTTCATTAGAGGATCGCGCAGATCGATTTACCGGTACATTGTAATGAAAGAGGGATAGAGAGAGACCAGCATCAGCGGCAGAGGCTCGCGTGTTTAAATTGATTTAGCCGGCGGCGGTAGCGGCTCGCATTGATTTACAATTTCGATTGATTATTGAACGTCGCGCATCGGAGGTCGGCCGCGCGTACCTATGTAAATGAGCTGCGCCTCTCTCGCGGCCCCTTGACGAGGCAAGAGAGCCACGTGCTTGTACACAGATCGGGCTTGATCCCTGCGTATTGTGGATGGGGGATGTTGTATGCCGAGAGGCAGATTTGTGGCGGGAGATCTTTCCGATAGAGGGGCTTCGTTTGCCGGGGAGTTACTTTTGATTTTGTTGGGTCTTTGAGGGACGCTCTTTGTAAAGGTCTTTTGATGTTCGGGGAGCAGATTTGGGTTTTATTTGAACTTTTGATAATTATGGTTTTTTTTTTATTTACTGGAGCTGTATAAGGATATTTTTGAAATTTATATCGAAATACTGTCAGAACCATTAATTTCAGGGCGATAAATTTAATTTAATGGGCGGTGAAGCTGCTTTTGGAAGCATCTCAAAGTTTTGAAGTTTCGTTGCATTCGTTGATATGTCTATATATTATTATTGATATACGTAAAATGCCAAAAGTTGGATTTTTTAATAACGTGTATAATTAATGACTTTAGATTGCGCATGTATGAATGGTAAAACTTTTCAAAGCTAATTCTTATTACATAGTTGACTTTGTTTTCGAACTTATAACAGGATACGCGCTGAAAGGAACCTTAATGCATACAGAGGAAAAAGTTTATTTTGTAAAGGATAATTAAAAAGTTGTTTAAAGTTTTAATTCTTAAGACAAGAAAAAAGTTTTCTTTTAATTGTAATTAATTAACAACATTTTTCATATTTTCGTGGATACAAATTTTCGTAAGTTCTTAACATTCTTTTTTCCATCGAATAATTAAGTAAAGAACCGCTGTTGATTCATTGGTACATAGCTTCCTCATAAATAAGTTATCGTTCCTATAATTATAGTAATAGTTCAAATATGAAATATATTGATGCAGTATTTTAAAAATTGTTTTAATAAAATTTAACTAATTATTTTAAATTATTTATTCATAAATAAACTGTCTTGATGGCATCAATGTTAATAATTTTAATAAAATAATAATAAAATACTAATAATAATAATAAAAATATGACTGTACTATATATATATCCTGTATAATTTAAAATCGTTACAAAAAGAAAACTAGTACATAAATTGTAAAAGTTCGTTTTTATTTTAAAAATTTAGTAAAAGAAAAAAAATAAACGGTCGATCATTAAAAAAGTAGATAAAAGTCATTACAAAAAATTTTTCAGAGTAATTGAGCATTTAATTTAAGAATTATTAATGATTAAACGAACTTACCTGAAGTGAAGTTCGATCGTAATTATACGAAAGCTTCACCCGAGGAGATTATAAATATATGTAGTAATTCTCCAGCTGCTCGCCAGGTGGTACAACGTATATTTAGAGAAAAAAAGGAGGGGGGAAAGGCCCGTAAGGGTCTCCTTCCTTGTGCTCTCTCTCAGCCTTATATGTTTAGAGTAGATAAATTGTTAAAGACTTATTTGGGATGGGGACATTAACTTTAAATCTTGAGCGGGATATAATCTCTTCGAGTGAAGCTTTCGTATAAGTACAATCGAACTTCACTTACAGGTAAGTTCGTTTGATCCTTAATTTTACTTTTAGCTTTACTGTTCGAAATTATGGATATGTAGTTATTTAGAGTAACTAACAATTTTGTTTATACAACTAATGGTAAAATACATTTATTTAAATCTTTCTTTAATAATTACAAAAAAGATAATCCCTTGTTTGATTAAAAAATTTCGTTTTAACTGAAGGTTTTAACAGTTAACGTATGAAATTGTTTATTCTTTGATTAATTATTTCTTAATAACGTGTGTGCAAAAGTATTAATTTGCAAAATGGGACGATTATAAAAACGAGCGAAGATCTCTGAGTTATCGGACCATCCTGCTGTTTTTCTTATTGTATCCAGATCTACATCTCTAGAAAACGCGTCGGAAGTGGATGCGTGTCTAGTGGAGTGTCCTGTAAATCTACTTGTATCAATACCTGAACTTTCTAAAGTTTTTTTAATCCAACAAGATAAGATTTCTGATCCTACTGAATTAAAAGGTTTTTTAAGTGCTAGGAATACAAAAGGCTGATCATTTCTCAAGTGATCAGTAATTTCTATGTATCTTTTTAAGCATGAATAAACACAGATGGTTTCCCTATCTAAAAGCTTTAGAAACTGTAATACAGGTGGTTTTAATCCTAAACGTGATGTTTTAATAATATCTGTGATTACTATTTGTATGATCATTACTATATTTTACATTTTTTAGTCTTATACAAGCTAAAGTCTGCGCCCTTTGGGCTGTGCATAAGCTTAACAAAACAACAATTTTGTAAGTTAAGTTAGGTAAAGATAATTCCTCATTAGGGCCTAAATTTTCTAAATGATTAAAAACTAAATTTACATCCCACGTAGCAGAATACTTAAAACTAAATGATCTTAACTTAAAACAGCCTTTTAAAAAACGTTTGATTAATTTACTATCTCCTACATTATTTAAGGTAACTAAAACTATTGCGCATCTAGTGTATTAGTGTACCAAATGAACTGCCTTCTGCAAAGGCCTTACTAAGAAAACTTATTACATATCTTTCTTTTGGTTTGAAATGATTAATGTCAATGGATTTACAAAATTCTATCCATTTTGTTAGGCTGACATTATATTGCTTGCACGTGGATTTACTCAAAGAGGCAAGCATTATTTCAAGATCCTCTTCGATACCTTTTGCTTTAAAAATGCTTGGCTGATACAATCGCTGCTACCAGATGTAACTTTTCTGCTCTCGGGTGTGTCTTTTGCCTACATAAAGACGTTAATAAAATATTACTAGGTTTAAAAATTAATTGTTCACTTATAACTAATTTAACAAATAGCGGATATCAAGGTTGATTTTGCCATTTCGGAACGACTATAATACCCTTTGCCTTTTTCTATATGATCTTTTGTAATGTTTTTAATATTAAAATAAACGGGGAAAATGCATAAAAAAATATATTGGTTCATGAGACCGTAAACGCATCAATTTTTAGTGCTTGAGGGTCTGATATCCAAGAAAAATATTTATTGCATTTTTTATTCATGGCCGACGCAAATAAATCAATTTTGAGTACACCGAAAAAATCTACAATAATTTTATAGGCCTCATTTGATAATTCCGACTCAGTATCTAATGTTAATAGCCTTGAAAGTTTATCAACTTGCTTGTTTTCTTTTCAAGATATATACGTCACTTTTAGAAAAACGAGTTTTTCTTCTGCCCATTACCAAATTGATCTAGCTAATAGATTGCATTTTTTAAATCTTACACCTCCCATCTTATTCACCTACGCGATCGCGGTGATGTTGTCTATTCTTAAAAGTAATTGAGTGTTGTACAGATTCGCTGAAATACCTTTAACCACAATAGAGTTGTTCGAAAAATCGGTTATAATTGTATTTTAAGGTGTCAGGAACAACAATAAATAGTTTTTGAAAAATGTTTGTGTGTATACGCCTGGATCTCAGCTTCTACAGAACGGATTTTCATCTTTAACCGTTCATTTTTTTTGCCTTTTTTTGTGATAGCGGCAAAAAAATCTTTTATTGTTTAGCTTATTTGTTTTTGTTTTATCGCAAATTTTCGATTTTTGAAAAATTTAATTTTAATTTTTTTAATGATAGGATTGAGATATTTGAATCGAACGTAGGCCAATTTAAAGAGTATAAAAAAATCTATAATTTCAGAGAAAAAACTTACCCTAGCTCTTATGGTTCTTTTGTTTTAAATAAAAACATGTTTTTTTTAAAAAAGCTTATAATTCTTAAATTAAATTATCAACTGCTCTGAAAAAATGTTTGGTAATTAAGAATATATAAAGCTATAATCTGTAAAAACTTGAAGCCATTTTGTCAATTAGTTTTTGAATAAAAAGTTGAAAACCGAAAAAAATGAGTTTTCTAGGGGAAACGATTACA
>JAWWML010028892.1:0-13287 GCA_035047165.1 Ormyrus rosae
ATGAATTATTTTTAATTTTCGCCTCGTTCGACTTACAATTAACGTAATCTGCTTAAATGTCGTTTGGTGTCTGCGCAACAGCTGGTATTTGTCTCTCGATCCTACAGCTCAGGCGGGGTGCGGTTCTGTACCTCTGCTTCCTCGAAGAAGATGTTGGTTGATTGCTCGCTCTCCGAAACTCCACAAGTTGTCCTAATGCGTTCTTTCTCTGCTATCGTCCTTCGGATGTCTTCAAGGCCTTCTGGATTTATTTGAGTTGTTGAATTCGGATGCGGCTTCTTTCTCAAACTCGGCTTCTCACTCTTAACAATTCCTGTACTTGTAGATTGTAACTAACTGATTTAAGGAGCTCACGGTAAATGCTCGTGGCTGTTACTTTGACTGATAACGCCAGTAAAAAACGGGCAGCCTTCCGGTATAAAACTTCAGACAGGACTCGACTGCTGGCTGCTTTGAGCTTGTATTTAAAGGAGATGTTTTGCTGAGGTTTTCACCTGTGCAATCCTTTGATGATGAAATTGAAGCAGGTCCGAGAGATTTATGTGTGCCATTGGTTGGTGGCGATGACTTCTCTGAGCTGTATTTGCAGTTTTTAATACTAAAGCGAACTGTCGAGGCTTAGTTAGGTTACAAAAGTATCGGCGATGAATGCTGAATTAATGCTTTTTGATCATTGTGGCGAAAGCGTTCAGTACAGTATTTGTCTTGAAATTAATTCGTATCGTCGATAATACATATATGATTATAATTTTCCGCGTTTGTATTATAATAGAGAGACGTCAAAAAGTCGGGACGTCATACAATGATTTTTCAAACAACTATATATATATATATATATCGTTATGTTTTTTTCTGTTATTTTCGTTACTTTTTGTAGGTTACAATGTCTTTCTCCGATCGACAGAAAGAAAGAAAAAGAAAATCGCAGGATTGGGCAAAAGTGCTACTTTTTCTAGCCTAAGCGAACGACGAAAGTACGTACTTTCGCCCAAGGGATAGAGAAAAATTATTTATCTACTAACATACATGTTATTGAAATATTTATATATTTAAACTATATTTTTAATATGTGATTGGCATCATTGTTAATATGGAATACATCAAACTCGCCTAACTTTTTACTTTGGTTCAAGTTAATTTTTTTATAGAGATAATATATTCTTGCTTATTATGACCAAACTGAAAGTTTAGGAAAAAAAATTTTTTCCACAATAGTCATGGGACCAATATGAGTACCCATATGGGAACTATGTAGGACCTATGTGGGATTCATATGGGTCTCAGTGAGTCCGTTTTGGGTCCCACATAATTCCGATATAGCTTCCATTTGAGTCCCTTATGATTCCCGAGTGGGTTTTTTCAATAGGGCTTTCTTTTAAATTTAATATCTATAAATACATTCGAAAGTTTGAACTAAATTCGTAATCCGAAATTTGGGGCCTCTTCTAATTAAGTATTATGTATAATTATTAAGCAAATATTAAGATTATTTTAAAAAAATAATATGTTATATTTAAATAGGTTTCAATCTATAGCATTGATCAGTACTAATTTAAATTTTATCATAATTATTTTTTAGAAGCAATGGAGCGAAGCGGATTAAGTACTTCACGGTGGTTAGATGCAATTTGGGAACCAAATACTCAAATGCATACTTTACCTAATGGCATAGATATGCTAGATGTATCTGGAGATGGCGATGCCAAATTGATTATTGCAGATCTAGGAAATGATTCATTAACGGATATTAAAGTAATGATTTTTATTAAATCTTATAAAATGTTTATTAGAAAGTCAAATATTATGCTATTACTTTATAAATTATTATTATTTTCTAAAAAATTCGATGTAAAGTAAACCTTATGAATTTTTTGACATTTTTTTTAACTTAAATCTCATGTATATAATAAAGGAATTAAATGACGACGAATTAGTGTCTCTTATAGTATTGG
This sequence comes from Ormyrus rosae, assembly GCA_035047165.1. NCBI lineage: Eukaryota > Metazoa > Arthropoda > Insecta > Hymenoptera > Ormyridae > Ormyrus > Ormyrus rosae. Next base: position 1,953 of record JAWWML010028892.1, read on the forward strand.
AGATGCTCTAACAGAATATCCGCTTAGAACCAGAAATGTTCAACTACAAAATTCAGTATGGTCGCTTTTGTATAAAAAATAAGAAAAAAGACACCTTTCTTAGTCGATAAAATCGGTCTGAAGTGTTCATCGTAGGCAAAAAAATTCGTAAACTTGAGAAAGTAGGTTTTTCAAAAATAACAAGAAAATTATAACTCCGATCGATAAATGTTAAACGAGAATATTGTAGGTATTAAAATTATCTTTCGATTGTGAGGTTGAAAGTCTCGATTACTGCATTACATTTCGAAAAAACCGCTAAAAATCGATATATCTAGTATGAGTTTACCTTTACGTGTACATACTTATATTTTATTTTAAATATAGCCCATGGCGAGCCAATAAAGTATGTTTTTGAAAAATTCAAAAATATTAAATATTTTTCGAGATATATAATTTATTTTACGGAGTAAATACTCCATATTCAAGTAATTTTCTTTTAATTTTGAGTGTGCTATTGAGATAGAAGGTAGTTTATTATCGATGTTTAATAAAATAGCTTTAAGGCTTCTTTTTGAGGAATCGATAAGTAACCTCCACTCTTCTACATGATGTTCCACTCCTAATTCTCTAAACAATCCTTCTATGCCATTGCAATGTACTAAAGGTTTATCTTGGGAGAAGTATTTTTGACAAGGCTCATCTCTGTATCTCCCACATAGCACAGAATATTGCTACAATATTCCGTGTTGAAAAGACCTCATAAAATATTATAAAAAAAATTTTTTTATCGAAATTAACGAGGTTTTTGCACCCAAAGATCCTGATACAATATTATGCACTATTATAATCGTACCAGGAATTATCTAATTATAACTATTGATTCTACAGTACAACCCTCATAAAATAAAACAAACCGTAAATTTTTTATAAGGTTTTATAAGAGCGTCATTTAAAAATCGAAAAAATTTAAGAATTTATAGGAACTTATGAGGTACAGATGCCTGCTCAAAAATATTTGGTTTTTCATTTATCTGGTTGTATAAGGAATTTTACAAATTTTGCATAATTTTAATAATAGATAGTATCTAACCGGTATATATCACATTATTATTATAACGCCATTTTCGGTGTTTATGATGATCGTTGCATCAAATCCGAGGCTCGGCTATCGGATGTTGCCGGCTGAACCGATGACTAAAAGAGTTTTGATCAATTCGCTTATCGCGATTTATCATGCATTACTACATAAAATATAAATTATGAAGCAATCGGTATACATCTGGATATCAAGTTAATTATTGTTTTCTGCAGCATATTTTTTATCGAGTTATATAGGTCGATTCACGATAACGGAGAATAACTGCTACTTGTTTTTACCGCTATAATTCTATATCTTTCAAGCTTTTGTTTCGCGCAAGATTTCATGAAAGGTTCCTGCAAGGTTGCTGTTAACTTTCGCGGGAACCTTTAACGAAAAGTTGCGTAAGATCGTAAAAACATTTCGTGAAACCTTGCAGAAACCTTTCAAGAAAGGTTTCTAGAAAGTTTCGCGCAAGTTTTCATGAAAGGTTCCTGCAAGGTTGCTGTAAGCTTTCGCTGGAACCTTTCATACTTTCATTTGTGAAATGTTTGTTGTAAGCTTTTGAAAACCTTGCCACAAACTTTTACTGAAAGCTTTCAGGGAAACTTGCACAATCTTCTTGAAAGGTTTCTGCAACCTTGCAGCAAGCTTTCACTGAAAAATTTCACTGAAACCTTTCTTGCTGTGTGGGTGTAAATGACTGGTGCAGGTTTCTTAAAAATATAGAAAACAACTACTGTCTTTTACTCTGAAAAGGCCTATATAATCTGATAAATAAATGCGTCAAAAAGCATTAATTAACTTAATATTCGGATATATACCTATTACTTAATAGTTAATCTTTTATATAGCAATGCATGATAAATCACGATAAGCGAATTGACTAAGATTGCTTTAGTCATCGGTTCAGTCGGCAACATCCGCTAAGCGAACCTCGGATTTGATACAACGATCATCATAAAACACTATAAAAAGTACGGGTATGTTTCTTAGAAAAATATAGAATTATAGCGGTAAAAACAGATAGCAGCTATAACTTTCTGTTTTCATGAAACGGTCTATATAACCCGATAAAAAAAATGCAGCGGAAAATAATAATTAACTTGATATCCGGATATATACCTATTGCTTCATAATTAATATTTTATATATAGCAATGCATAATAAATCGCGATAAGCGAATTGATCAAGATTGCTTCAGTTATCGGTTCAGCAGACAACATTTGGTAAGCGAACCTCGGATTAGATGCAACGATCACCATGAAACACTATAAATCGCTGGCGCAGGATTCATAAAAATATAAAAAACAGCTACTTTCTTTTACCCTGAAACGGCCTATAGAACTCGATAAAAAAATACTTGAAGAAGCATTAATTAAATTGATATCCGGATATATAACTATTGTTTGGTAATTAGTATTCTATATAGCAATGCATGATAAATGGCAATAAACACACTTAGTGTAAAAATAAAGTTATTTTCACACTCTAGACAGCGTAGAAAGGAAAATTTTTACACTTTCTTAAGAACACGCTAGGAATGAACTATTGTCTACGCATGAGTTGGAAAATATAGGTTTTTTGCCTTTTATTATTACATCTTCTAAATTTTTATAAATATATATACGAACTTTCAATTTTACATGTTTTTTATTATAAAATACTATATAGATTATTAGTTTATAATATACGATGCGGTTTCTGCACCCGGAATTCTTTATAAATCTCTATTAATTAAAAAAAAGAAGAATGTCATTATTTATGGTAATTTTATGATAAAACCTTATTAAATTTTTTAAAAGGAATTCATAACGTATTTGAATTTTATTTTATTATAATTTTTACTATAAAACTTTCCCTCTAAAAACTCTCATATGTACTTATAACTTCTTTATCTGCTTATTGCGATATGTTCCTATATTCCGGAAATAATGAAATATGAGATAAATTCTTATAAACAATCTTATGAGCATAACCCCATAAAAGGTTAGAAGAACGTTTGCCTCGAAGAATATAAAAGTAGCTATATCTTTTACCGGGAGAAACCTATACAATTTGAATTTATAAACATAACATTCATGTTGTAACGAACGTTACATCCCTCTCTCTCACCTAGCCATTATACATTACAAATTCTAATATTTATTAGATCCTACAGGTGCCGAGGAGAGTAGACGACGCGGAGGGCGCTGCGGTAAGAGAGAAAGCGGTGTCGCGAGAGCGCGGTGTCGCGTTTAGGCAGATTGTCTCGCGCCTTCGTTCTGAATGAACATCTTCATCGTGACCTACTGACATCCTGTGCACTTTTCGTCCGATTTGGCCTTGTACCCGTGTCGGTGTTGTTCCAAGTGCTTCTTGCGTAGTGCGACATTTGCTCCAGGCCCGGTAACCTGCTGGCGACGACGCAAAGGGTTTTCCGGCGTGATTTTTGTACAGCGTCTACGCATCCGAACTGTAAGTGCCCGCTCTGGGCGAATTTCGATTTACTTTCTCGCTCTCTCGATCTCCTTCGCGCCGTACCGCTCATCTGGCCGCCTCGTGCCTGCTGCTTCGCGATTCGCGTATGTAAAACTATTTTTGTTTCTTTATTTTGTTCTGTGTTCTTTTCGTCAATAAATCTCGTATTACAGTTTAATGACGCGTGGTTTCTTTTTTAGTTAGCTTTCCCACGATCCCCGCTTTCAGCATCGTAGCAGCAGCAGTGCAGGCAAGCAAAGGAATCAGCGAGTACGCGAAGAAGAACCACATTTCCACGTTGCCGAGAGTCTCAGTTCTCAATCAAAGCCTTTATTTATTAAAATAATTTTTTTACTAAATTATTAAAATTATTAAAATAATTTGGACTTTTCTTTTATTAGTCTCTCCTGCACTTGAGAGCTTGAACTTAATTTATTAAATTTATGCAACGGCTGAACTAGCCGGCCGTTACATTGGCGCCCTTTCGAAAAACTCACGTTTCGGCAACGTGTGGAAAAATTGTGCGTAATTAAATATCGCGGCCCCTTGAAAAATAATTTCGGCGTTCGCGAAATTTCGAGCGACCTTCGTTGTCTCGGCGACATAGCGAGCGAGTGCGCGACCTCGCCTGCACAGGCAAATTCGGCGAAAACGTAAACACGCGCGCCGAGCGGTGTTTACATCGGCTGGAGAGTCGAATTGTGCTCAATTCTAGCACACAAAAATTTTACTGTGTGATAGACAGAGAGAGAAACTAGAAAAATAGTATTTCTCAGTTTCAAGTCTTTCTCTCCGAGCTCACTCAAAATTCGAGTCTCTTTCGAAGTCGAAACTAGATTCGAATTTGTGCGTTGCGAGCACCATCGAGCGCGTGCACTGTAGGTGAGCGGGCACCGAGCATAGCAGTCGCCGCGCGTATTATATGTGCGTGTGTGGCGAGTGCAAGCTTCACGGCGCTGTGTGAGTATGCATGTGTGGCGAGCGCTAACACTGGAGCGCAGTGTGGATGTGTGAGCAGCGTGCGCTAGCGTTAAAGCGCAAGAGAATTGTGTGCGACTTTAAACTAATCTTTTTCGAATTTGTTCGCGTCGCGTTAGAAACCAAAAATTAAATTATATTTTTTTTTCTTTTGGTTTGTTGTTTTCGCTGAAAATTAAATTATTTTTTTTTTTTATGTGCTTTTGCGAAAAATTTTTTTTTTATTAAAATTAAAATAAATTAGGAAAATTTTTCTTTTTGCGTTGCTTTGTGTAAAAATTTAAAATTTTATTGCGATTGCGCGAAGGGAAAATAAAATTTTCTTTTCTTTTCTTTCCTTTGCAAATACACATTTGCGTTTTAGAAAATCTTTAATTTCAAAAATCATCGAAAATAATTCGAAAAATTAAAAATTTTATTTTCCTTCGCCAATTTAAAAACGTCATCGCGAAATTCAATTAATAATTTGTTCGCATGTTTGCCGGCAGAAGCAGAATCCAAGCAGCGGGACCTATCGGCACGGTTAAAACGTTGAGCGATGCGCACAGTGTCGCAAAAAGTACTGATGCGATACGCACTATCCTGTGAGGATCTTGAAATGACTGAACAAGCTGATTTAACTTTTAATAAATTGGAATTTATTTACTCAACGTCACAAAAATATATAATACTTACAAAAATAGAGTTTAGTGCGAAAGTAATAGCGCGTCACAAATAGTATTGCGAAATACATGTAATGCTCCGGAACAGCGCCGCGATCAGAGCGGAAGAGGACGAGTTCGCAAAAGAACCCGCTTTTATAACAGAAATTAGCGCGAGAAGGGGAAGGTCACTAAAGGCAAAGGTTTATTGCCCGTTGCCTTGCGATGACCGCTCTAATATAAATAGTTCGCGAGTAGGCAAATATAAATATGATTGCGAATTTAAGAAATTCTAGGACGGCCGAAACATAATTAATTATTAAATATTTAATTTCTTCGAAATTCTTGTGGCGATAGTCGCCTAGCAAAATTTTTCTTTTTGTTTTATTTTGTTCGGTTTAATTTATCTAAATTAAATTAACGTCAAAAATGACTGAAGCGAGCAAGCGACGCGTACGACCACGTATTAATGGAGTGGATAGATAGTCTGCCGGCGAGAAAAGTAATAGAAGTCTTGCAAGAATTAGAGCTTCTAACGAGTGGTGACGTACTCGATTGTACTAGCAGACTGTATAGGAGACTGCAAGGCGACTATACAGCTTCGGATTTTGTCGCGTCTGAAATCGACGAGCTTGAAGCAACAGCTCGAATCCGACGCAACCAAAAGCTGCAGCAACTACTTCAAAAATCCGGAGTTACGGATCTCACGCAAGCGCGTATCGCTATGCAGCATTCGCAAGCTTTGTAAAGTGAGATGAGTGAATTCAACCCGACTGCGAATAGCTCGACTCAGCTTAGCAAAAACGCGATGTCGCTTACGACAATAGCGACAACGCCGACTACGCTAACAACTACTACAACAACGGTAGTAACGAGCACGGCAGCTAATTTGAATACAAACGTTCAGCAGAATACAGCGCACCTCCACGAAGACAATCTCAAGGAAATCAGCCTCAACAAAGGATAGCACAGAGTAACCCTCAACAGCGACAGACGCAACCGTTTCGCCTTTCAGCTCTCAGCAGATCGCACGAGTCTGGGGGAGGGGGAGATCCTCATGGAGCATCAACGCGTCTCCAGTCGGATTTAGCGTCTAGGTCGCTGGTTCCTCAGAGCGACGTTGGAAGAACCGTTCGCCAGTGGAGAGTACAATTCTCTGGAGCGAAAGGGACCAGTATTGAGGAGTTTCTGCAGCGCGTAGATGAGTGCCGCAGACTCGCTCATATCACGGATGAGGACCTGCTAAACGCGCTGACAGAGCTCTTGTCAGGCGCAGCGCTTCACTGGTACCGCCAGTCCAGAATACACTGGAGTACCTGGGAAGACTTCTGCGCAGCGGCTCGCCGTTGTTACGGCGTGGATACTAATTTCCAGCAGCGGCTTATCGCTGAAGCCCAAGCGCGCAAGTGGGGTCGTAAAGAACCGGCGCGTGATTATATCTTTTGTCTACTCACGATACTGAGCCAGATAGAAGCAGCACCGAGTGTAGAGCAACAATTAGAGCTGCTCTACCGCAATATGCTGCCTTCGCTGAGGAAGCTAGTACCGCGTGAAAAAGTCACTAGCGTAGATCGCTTAGTGATTCTTGCGCGCGAAGAAGAAGAGCTTCTGGAGGAAGAGCGGAATTTCCCCGCACCACTTCCGCCTTCAGCGAGCGTTCTGCCGGAGGTTGCTTATCGCGAGCCTCGGTCTAGTCCAGACAAGGGCACCAGACCCGTGAGTAAGGATCCGATCGCACACATAGCGGCGATCTCGCAACCTCCGGGGAACTCGGAGCTAGCCCTGCTGATAGAGAAGCTAAAACGGCTCCAAGCCGAAGTAAGCGAACTCCGCAGAGCGAAATCGCAACCTTGCGGCTCGTCCCGCTGGAAAGGCAAGCGATCAAACCCGACGCACATGGCTAATCCCAAATCGAAAGTTACAATCACTAAAGTGAGTGACGAGGATAAGCCACAATCACCTCGGCAGAAACCAACGAGCGATCACAACAAGAATCGCAAGCCGGGACCGCGTCCTAAGGCGGATTTCTGGGGATGCAGTTGGCCCGGATACACGAAGGCCGACTGCCCAGAGTGCTCGGGAAACGGGAAAGGGAGTGCGTAGATGAGGTCTCTACCGCTCCCTCCCCTCCGAAAGAGGCCTCCGGAACGGAATCAGGTGACTCCCCTGCGACTTTCGCTGCAGTTCCCGCGGCTACCGCTCTCACGCCAATAAAGGCAAAGGAGCCGAGCCCCGTCGTGCAGCACTCGGAAGCCGGAAGGGCACACCTCCGAGATGCCAACCTGTATTCTCGTTGGTGGGTACGTGTGAGCATCGGCGATTTCACCGTGCGCGCACTGGTAGATTGCGGGGCCACTCGCACTGTTTTAAGCCCGATTGGCTTACAGATTGCATCGGCGTGCAATCAACGCGTTCTCCCTTATGAAGGAGAAGCGACAGTCGCAGACGGGCGACCGTTGTCCGTTCTGGGCTGTGTCGAGTTACCGTTTGAACTCGGGGGCATTTGCTTATGTTTTAAGGCCCTCATCATGGAGCGACACGACGGCGACTGTCTACTTGGTGTAGATGGAAATCGAGCTTTTGGCTCGGAGGCTCCTTTCGCGCGATGAATGCTTGATCGTCGGGAACGACGAAAAGCAAACTTCGATTCCCCTCGAGTTAGCAGCGATCCGCGCGAATGAGGCTAGTAACCCCGATTCAGTGGGGCTTGCTGAAGTCAGGGAGAAGCAGCGACAGCAACTACAAGGCTTGCTCGATCGCCTGCTGCCGCGAGCTGACGCGCCTTTCGGCCGCACGCCACTCATTGAACATGAGATCGACGTGAGCACGGCGAAGCCGATAAAGCAGCGTTATTATCCGGTTTCGCCGAAGATCGAGGAGGAAATGCACACGGAAGTGCAGAGCATACTAGCGGCCGGGATATTCCGATCCTCGAACAGCGAATGGTCGAGCCCCGTGGTAATGGTCCGCAAACCGACGGTACCTATCGGTTCTTCATGGAAGCTCGTGCTGCCTGAAGAGAAGCAGTTCGTCCGCAACTGTTCAGTATGTCAGCAGTGCAAAGTGTTGCAACGAGCTCCCGCTGGGCTGATGGGGCGGCGAAATATAGTCGCTCGGCTCTGGACGTGCGTCACTGCACTGCAAAATGGGACCCTTTTCGCGTTCCTCCCGCGGCTACGAACATCTTTTAATTTTTATGGATGCGTTCACGCGATGGGTAGAAGCCGTTCCGCTCCGCACAGCGACAGTGCAAGCTATCCGGCAAGAGCTGAACGAACGCGTCTTTATGCGCTTCGGTGTACCCGAAATCGTTCACACCGACAACGGCCCTAAATTCCGAGGCGCAGCGTTCACGAAGTTCGTTGAGGAGAACGATGTGTTACATTCGACGATTCCGCCATACCACGCACAGACGAATCCTGTCGAGCGCGTCAATCGCACCATGAAGACGATAATCACGTGCTTCATCGAAGAACATCACAAAGAATGGGATGTTCACCTTCCAGCGTTGATTTTCGCATATAACACCGCAGTACAGAAGAGCACAGGCGTGAGCCCCGCGTTCTTAAATTTCGGCAGAAATCCAACACCGGATACTTTGAAGAGAAAAGAAAACGCCGCGGCAATCTCCCAGGAAGAGGCTTCTTCTGTTCAGCAATGGATCGAACGGATGCGAACACTGCCCGACGTGCACGGCGTAGCCGGCGAAAACTCTGAACGAGCGCAAGGGCGTCAAGCAGAGTATTATAACGCGCGATATCGCGACGTTAGCTATGAAGTGGGTGACGAAGTGCTCAAGCGAAATTGCGTGCTTTCATCCGCCACTCAAGGCATCGCCGCTAAGCTGGCTTCTAAATATGCGGGACCTTACCGCAAGGGCAGCGCAGTTACGCTCGAATGTATACGAGCTTATCGACCAGCAAGGCCAGCCCGTTGGCAAACACCACGTCGGTGACCTCAAGCCTTACCATCGAGGCACACCCGAAGAAGAGGAAGAAGAGGACCCACCGATGGAAGATCCACCTGACTTTGAAACATCTGTGAAGAACAGCGAGAGTGCGAGCGATACTCAGCGAGCGAACATCACTGCGAGCGATACTCAGCGTGCGAGCACCTCTGCGAGAGAGAACCCGACCGTTGAAGCGCCGCGAAAGCGAGGAAGATCGCGTATGACCCAGGTCACCGTTGACACTGTTAATTACGCGTCCAACTTAATTCCGGTTCACAGCCTAACCCCGCGACTCACTCGGGCGAAGGCAGCGAAGGCAAATCGCATGCATTGATTGTTGGCTAACCTGAATCCCCTTTTTCAGATGGATAAGTCAACCCAGATGACGACGAGAGGTGCCGTCGACGCCATGACGCGCCTCGCCATCGTTCAGGAGGGCGAGGAAACGGGGGAAAAGAAGGAGGAGCCGACCCCCCAAGACGGCACGGCGTGCGACCACCAGGACGACCCGACCGAGTCCTCGACCCTCGACGACTCCGACGACACACTCAGCGATGCCGGCTCACACCCCGAGTACGGGGCTGCCCTGGAGGCAAAATGGAATCGGGTCCGCGGCCTCCTCACCGAGGCCAAGAGGCTCAAAAACGAGCAGGCACAAGCGCAAGAGACGGTCTTCTCCGCTCTGGAACTGTTTTGCCGCGATTACGGGGTCCACGGGCGCGAACGCGCAATGCGCTACCCCGCAATAGCTGAGGAGGAGCGGCACATTCCGTTTGCATCAAACTCCGTTTCCGCGCTCAGAAGGAGGCGGAAAGAGAAGAAGCGAAGATTCACGAGGAGTTGGCGGCACTCCGTGGAACGCATAAGGCCAAGGAGGCCGAGGTTAAGGAGAGGTGGCGCGAGGCCCAGTACATCCGCGAGAATCCGAGGCAAGTGACCTCGCGATCCTGCTATATATGCGGTCATCCCGGCGTGGCGAGAGGACGCGAGTGTCCAAAGCGCGCGGACCACCCGCGGTACATGTAGGCGCTTAGCGCCGACGCGAAATCGCTGCTAGAAGCGCTCTAATTGCGTGATCGCTGCGGTGCAATGCGTGCACCGTGGCCTGCGAAATCGCTCAAAATAAAATATATTTTTCCACCAAATCTCGGTAATGTAATTTCGTGACCCCCTCGATCCCGATCCTACGTCGCTGCGACTACCCGCACAAGTAGCATCAGAGAGAGAGGGTGAATTTCCAGAGCTGGCACGCCGACCGGCTACCAGCGTCTGGGGGAGGGGAGTGTAACGAACGTTACGTCCCTCTCTCTCACCTAGCCATTATACATTACAAATTCTAATATTTATTAGATCCTACAGGTGCCGAGGAGAGCAGACGACGCGGAGGGCGCTGAGGTAAGAGAAAATAGAATAGAATAGAATAGAATGTATTATGACCTTGGGGTGTAGCCCTACCTGGCCCATTAGTTAATACAAAAGTGAAATACAATATAATAAAATACTATACAATAAAATAAATCTATGTAGCAACGTAAGAGTAGCAAAACAGAATATGATAAGACAAAACGCAGAAAATATTGCTCCATATTGCAGCACATAACATCTGTGCAACGGACGCAGTTGCCGGACAGTCAGATAATGCGCGATACAGAGAAGACTTAAAATTAGCAGCATCTGAAGGCAAAAACGATGGTGGAGGAAGTGTGTTGACCAAATCCGATGCTGAGATGAGGAAAGACCCTTTCATTGCTGCCGTTCTAATAGGCGAATACGTCAACGTGCGTGGGGGGAGGCGTGATGAACACCTAACAATAACATCTACATTCAGCCTGGAAAAATACTCAGAGATGTACAACGGATTGTTATGCGCTAGGATGTTAAATGCCATGGTGCCTATGAAATACTCACGTCTCCGTTTGACTGATAGCCACCCAAGGTTGATCCTATGTGGCGTAACGTGCTCGCGTCGACCAATGATTCCAACCACGAAACGAACACACGCATTCTGCAACCGTTGAAGGAGTAGATTACAGGTTTTATCAGTATCATGATAGACCGCACACATATAATCCAAATGTGAAAGCACCAAGCTCTTTACTAGCTCTTTCCGCAGATTACATGAGAGTGACTTTGCATGTTGTCTGAGACCTCTGAGCGATCTGTGCGCGCGTCTAACAAGGAAACTATCCCAGGTGTCCCTCACCGATTTTGATGAAACTGCAATATGTTGTAGTACATCGAAAAATA
>JAWWML010028903.1:0-13286 GCA_035047165.1 Ormyrus rosae
TGCGAAGCCGTGGGTCAATATATTTTTGCGGGTTAGTAGATCACGAATTTTCGTGTATCATACTCCCATCAGGCTAAAACGTGACATTTTCCCCCCGCACCGCATACGTCCCGCGGCCGGTATCGAACCTCCTTAAAGTACGAATTGAATAATAGAATTAGAGGTAGAGGAGATGAAAAATATAATTCAAGGCAAAAGGAAGAAAATAATTACATATGTGACTCATAGAGAAGCAGCCAACAATTAGAGCGGATAATAAAAAAGAATTAAGAAACCATAGAAAATAAAGTCAACTAGAAAAGGAAGAGCTTAGAGAAGAATGCAAATTTAAATATAACAAAGAATTTTAATGATACGGTAAGTGACAGAAAAATAAATAATGTAAATGGCAATATCACATTAGAGAAGAGAATGTCAGATTAAATACAAAATCAAGTGAGAGCTTGAAAGAAAAAGGAATATACAGTCAAGCAATGTTCTGGTATATCAGTAGAGATAAACGAGGTACAAACTAAAAGTAAAACTATAAAAAAGTTTGATGAAGTTAATTGAGATGAGCCTATATTAAACTGTGAACTATGTTTACCGTTCAAACTGAATAAATTACAATTTATCAATTATAATTTGCAACAATACCTTTGCAAATTATACGGCCGATGCATTGATTCTAGGTAGAGATGAAAATTTTGTTATCTCAGAATGGATCCAGGCACAGAGTTCAGTGGTGGACAAACAGTAGATGTGTTAGAGAAGCCTGAATCTGAATTGCAGCTAGTTTGCCTGGACACTCTGGAACTCAATGGCACAGCGGAGAGATTTAATTAATTAAAAAAAAGGTGAGATTCTTACTTTTTGATTTAGGCCTGCCAGAAAGTACGTGAAAATTGGCCTTAGGAGTTACTACGCTTACAGATACAGTATACTGTCACACAGATCTAATAAAATTACGTCCCTGATTGAAAAATTCAATCTAGAGTATAAAGTAAATCTAAATCAATTAAAAGATGTGGAGCACTTGAGTATTTTAAAATACAAAGGAAAACAGGTCCTAAATTCAGTAAAATAGCCAAAAGATCGATGTTAGTGGGATACGAGTCAGATGGATATGTTCTATTTTGTCTTGAAAAAGGAAAATATTATAAAAATAGCGATGTAAAATTTAACGAAAGCTGGTGTTTGAAGATAGATATAGCAAAAACCAAATCATGAATTGGAAAATGCCAGACAGAAATAAATAAATCAAATTGGCTAGTGAAATTAGAGAACGTAGATAAAGAAAGAGAAATATTGAAAAGGGAGGGGGATCCCAAAAGAAAGAGAGGTAGACCCGGAAAAGTTAGAGCAGCAAATGACAAAGGGAAATATCAAAAACGGAGGGAGAACCCAACGAAAAAAAGGGGTAGATCAATTATTGTGTCTATCTAATACTGTTAGAGCTGATATCACATACATTGTGAATATATTGAGTAGACATCAAGTAAATCTAATGGAAATAAAATGTATAATGGCAAAAAGAGTTTATAGATGCTTGAAACAGATTGAATTACGTGGCATAACATATCGAGAAGGAATAGATCAATGAGACGCGTTCTTAGATACAAGTTTTGCCAATTGCAAAAAATCTAAGATCACAAGTGGATTCATTGAAAAGCTGTATGGTGATCCAGTTGTTTGGAAAGCATATAAACAGCACTGTCAAGCCGAGTTTGTTGCAATAAGTGAGGCCAGTCACAAATTCGCTAAAAGGTGTTTATTAGAGAGGATTCTAAATTGCTTCTGCTGACAGCAGAAACTAGTTGTTAAGGTTAAGGTTAGGAAGATAAAAATAAATATCATAATTTTGAGCTTTAATGCGAGCGACAATGAATTTGAAAAATTACTAAATGAATAAAAATGATGGACCTAAAATAAAATCTTCTTGAATATTAAAAATAAAGTAGAAAGTGATTGAACAAAATAAATAGTAATTCGAATATTAGTTACGAGCCTCGAGTTATAAACAGTTGCAAGATTCGAGAAAACAAAAAGCGCGCGGCGGCCTGACAAAGAAACGCGTGGCACGCGAAACAAAAAGCGCGTGATGAACAAGCGCGCGGCACGTAGAGCCGCGTGTAAGCGAAAAAAATGCGACGCGTGACTGTCCGGAGAGCAGGAAATGATGTGACAGTCGCGAGTCCTTCTTTTTTCAAAGGAACCCCCATCTATCTTTTACACTAGTAAACCCGTTTTTATTATTTGATTAGAGAGGAATTAACACCTGTAAATTTATAATGTGAGAATAGAGTAGCAGAATCCAGCACAAAATAAGTATTCGTATTACTTTAGAAATAGTACATTATGCACCTAGGAAGCGAAAATAAAGAATTTCTCAGATCGCACGTAAATTTTTGACCGCGAATTTTTTAAGGCGAAGTCGAGGCCGATAAACGTTCGATCTGAGACATTCTTTATACATTCCGTAGGTGCATATTTAATTTTTTTGCCCTCAGGCCGCGAAATGACCATTTCGCGTCCTGCACAGAAAAAACCAGGTTCTCATTTCGCGGCCTGAAGGCAAAAAAATAGTATACGCTCCACGGGAGGTAAAATGGCAAGCCCATAGCACGTGTTTGACACCCTCGCCTTCGGCTCGGGAGTCAATTTACACGTGCTATGAGCTTACCAATACTTTATCTCCCTAGGTGCGTAATATACTATTTTGTACGAGGACCGCGAAATAATAACCTAGTTTTTTCTGTGCAGGACGCGAAATGGTCATTTCGCGGCCTGAGGGCAAAAAAAGAATTGTAATTAAATTCCGAATTTTATAAGACAGTTTGTGCGTCTTTGTTATTAATCTTTGTAAAAAGACATTAATATGGAAACTTAAGTTGTAATCTGTAAATATTTCATTCGATTTATTTATTTATGGTTTAAAGAAATTATCTTATCATTTTACTTTAAATTCACGGGTCTTTACTCTAATAAAGAACAGTGCTTGAGTAGTATTTAGAAAGAGAACTGTTTTTTATTCTTGAAATTTATACGGCTTTTTTAGTACAGGTAAATACTTTTTCAATCATTTTAATAGATATTAAAAAAAAATCTTACAAGTTTGTAACGCGAGCTCACTTATTAAATTCAAATCACGCGCTGCGTTACTGTAGTTCACTGAACAGCCGCTAGGCGGCTACCCGTTCACCGAAAATCCGCTAGGTGGCCGCCCGTTTAAATCAGCCACCCGTATTCAAACTAACTTTGGTTAGTTGACTTGACCTCCAGCTTGCCACCCACAGGTGGAGACTTAACCCCCTCCACCTTTATACTCAAAAGTATTTGCGCGTATAACTTGTAAAGCGTTCGCGACTAACCACCACCACCGTATAGGCATAGCCTTCCGTTTGTCTCCGCTTCCCGAAGACCCTCCACTAGGTTACCGGCATTACAGGGTCCTGCCCTACCGATATTTCCACTTACGCGTGTTGGTTAGTACAGAACGAGAAATCTCATCTTCGACGCTCAGTTGTCGAATATAAGCTTCCAACTCTCACTTGTACATATAGTTAAGTTACATTGATTTATAAATAAACTATCGCTTATCTACCTCTAATCACTGTCTTTATTTATTCTTACCCTATATCATCCACGGGAAATAATCGGCAGTCCAAGTGACTAGTAAACCACGCTACCGATCGAGTTTTATAGTACGCGACACCAGCGCCACCTTGGTGCCCGTTTACTCTAACGTTACAAGTTATGTCATTAAACGTTTTAATTCAGTTTTTTAAAAAATGTTAAAAAACGCAGGCTCAAAATACAATTTTAGTTAATTCTTTATTTTTCTTATTTGGATTTAAGTTTTCATTGTTTAAAGAATTTTGCACGAGCATCCGACTTGTTTATTTTATTTTATTACCTGGTAATTTATTGTTTCAAAGGTTTTTCAATGTACGTGACATTGCAAAATAGTTTTTAATTGTAATAATAAATCGTCTCTTAGTTTGATATTAACATGCATAAACTTATCAGCAGCTATAATCGGTAATCATTCATTTGAGTTTCGAACAATTATTTGTGGCCCACTTAAATCTTTCCCCAGTGCAGCTTTTATGCCTGTGGCCTTTGTTTATAATCGTGCGGCCAGTTTTTTCTGCTCCTATCTCTCGTGGCTCGAGAGTGCGGATTCCGCGGACTAGCCCCGGTTTACGAACGAATATTTCGTGGGCCCTTTAAATTTTCGAAGCTATCTTTGTTAACGATTGCGCTTGTCCTCCTATCTTGGCTTGCTTAGCGAAGTAGCCCCGCCTTATGTCGACAGCCGCACGCTAATTGGTTTTATCTTTAGTTAAAATTTACTCCAAAACTATGGAGAGTATGAAAAAATGATATTAGGATTTTTGTCTCAGAATTTAATTTTGTACCTCTCACTTCCATATTGTCAGACTCTTTGAACACCCTGTATATGGTATCACGATTATATATATAATATAGTACAGTCATATTTTTATTACTATTATTATTTTATTATGATTGTTTACATTAATGTCATCAACATAGTTCAAATTCAATCAACAAAATGAGTTTTCTGTGCCCAATATTTAGGGGAGAAAAAAATTATTCAATATATTTGAAGTTTTTTGAAATGATAACTTTTTGTATATTTAGCAGAAGTTAGTTGCATTTTTACAATAATGCATTAATATATTTCAAATTATAAGTATTATTATAAATATAGGAATGACAAATTAGTTTGCAGGAAGCTAAGTGTCAATGAATTGGCAGCGGTTTTTTAGGGATTAAAGTGATGTTTTAAAGCTTATTTTGGCACAAAAATTATTAAAGAATCTAAATTTGATTGAAAGTTGTACTTGAATTGAAAGTTATAAAGTAAATTAAAAACTAATGTTCACGTGTTTTTGGATTTTTTGAAAAATATATTTCAAGGGTTGACTTACTCCAAAAACTGTTTTTTTTTCTAATATCTTCGAAATGAAATGAAATTTTATAATCAAACAAACGTCAAATTACTTCTTATAAAAAGACACTCATATGGACATGAGTCTCATGCATTAAATAAGGGGTTGCAATCCTTATATTTTCATGGGCGAATGACACTTTTTAACATATTTTTTTGATACAAAATCTATTAAATTAATTGAATTTGATTTTTGGAAAAAAAAATGCATTGCAAAGTTGAGTTACTCTACCAATTAATTTATTACTTCTCAATTATAAGGAAACATAATCACAGCATAAGTTTTGAATTTCAATATTGTAAGGCTACATTCTTTGCATTAAAATGGCGTATTCTTTGTATTAAAAATATAATTATTTAAGCCGCCGCATTTTGAGGAAGTGCTATTTACTACAGTGAAAATACAACCATTAGACATATACAACGCAATATTCAACCACTCGTGCATACTCAGTTATTGTCACCAAGGTACGTTAATTTATTTAAATCTTCATGGTATAAAAGTGGTTACACAGATGTAGAATCTGCTCATTTTGAAAATCCAGTTAACTTTTCTTTTGAATCACAACCTAATATTCGCTACGAAATCGGAGGATATACAAAAGTTGCAATAGTTAGATGTTCATCGTGTAAAAAACCATTATTGCTCTTTGTATAAACACTAATATAAATGTCTTGATTAAAAATTGCTTTTATATGAATTTCTACAATCAAATAATTACGGAATATTCAATAATTTGTTCTTAAAATATTAAAGAAAAACTATATTTAAGGTTTGCGCTCCTCTTGTAGTTAATTTTATCAAAATACTAAAGTACTTTAATTTTTTAGTTCAATTCACAGTAGTATCATTATTACGGAATGAAATCGTAACACTCATTTTAAATTAAAATATTAATTACATATAGTAGTGTAATTTCTAAATTCTTTATGAGACAATATATATTCTATAAAATTGATTCTCAATTTTATTCATTTTCACGAAAACAACTGGTGTGTGCCGCTTAATAACACGGACCCACAAAAAAGTATCCTGCGCGGTAGATAAGACCACGTGATCTTTATGTTTTTGAGCTCGTTGAATCCGAATCTGAGGTCCGTTTGCCCCAGTCGGGTTAAGGTCAAGGTTAGGCCAAGGTCAAATCCAGAAAATCTATAGCAAACAAAAGTAAAATAGCATATTTACATGTTTTTGGGCCCGCTGAAGGGGCAACATAGCATATTTACATGTTTTTGGGCCCACTGAATTCCAATCTGGAAAGAGTTGTACTTTAAGGTGCAATGATCAGAATTATGGAGGAAAAATCACCCACGCGCAGGCGCATTGCAAAAGCTTACCATTTTTGAGCTTTGAAAAATTACTTTGAATTTTAAGGTCACGTAAGTTGGGATTCCGTTGTATCGAAAAACCAATACCACCATCTTAAAGTAGAGACTATAATTTTCATTTAAAAAAAATTGACCCCCTACGGCCTTTTTTTCCTGAGATATCGACCTTCGAAAATGAGCAATTTTTCGTCGGAATTAAGTGGTGCGTTAATTTTGTGGCGGAGTGTATATCAAGGTATAAAAAAATAAAAGAAATAGGCTCGTTCGGGCCTATTTTTCTTCAATTAAAGATGTTGAAATCTTTCGAGAAAGATGTGCTACCTACACGTTTTGGAATTGGGGTATTAAGTAGAGAAGAGTTGATAAGCCATAATACTCCATTTGCCGAAGTATTACATAATATACAAGACGATCATTTGGCATTGATTGCAAATGGAACTTATCTTCGTCATGAAAAAACTTCAAGTAATAATTATCAGAAAAAAGTCTTTTCTGGACAAAAGAAAGTACCATTATGCAAACTACAGTCACTTTGTTACCGTTATTCGTTGGCCAGTTGAAGCGGTACATGGTGTCATAGGGAATAAATACAAACTGTTTCGCCATAAGTTTTATAACAGGATGTTGCCAAAAGCTTGGTTTGTATTCCAAAGTGGCTTGTTTTTTACATAACAAGATTGGAAAGCGCTTTATAACTGATCCATCTTTGACGGATGAAATAGTTTCGCGGATGATTCAACAAAAAGACATGGAAAGCACTCTAGCATCAGAAGTTGAAACTAGTCGCTGGAGTAGGAAAAAAGTACCATTTCAACGAATAACCTCGAACGACCTATCAGATTTTCCAGAATTAACTGAAAAGGATTTATTACTACATTATGCACCTAGTAAGTGAAAGTAAAGAATGTCTCAGATCGCACGTAAATTATTGACCGAGGCGAAGCTGAGCCTGATAAACAGGCGCATATTTAATTTTTTTGTACCAGGGCCACGAAATGAGAACCTAGTTTTTCCTGTGCAGGACGCGAAATGGTAATTTCGCGGCCTAGGACAAAAAAGTTATTTTTTGGAACGTATCCATATCTTGCCAGGCAGAAATGATAAATGAAAATAACGAACTTGGACTTTACTATTTAAAAGAAACAAATCAGATTCTGAAAGTGCAAGTGACGTCGAGGCATTTATGTAATTCTAAGCCCTATGCCAGCATTGTCTGATACTACAGACATTATGCTGCTTTTATGATCATGCGCATGGACCACTACAAGCTTCCACTTATTGAAGAGATAATTATAATAAAGATATTAATTTATAGTAGTGATCATGATATTTTTTGTCAATAGTTAATTCAATGCTTCAAAGACAGGGTTCAACAGAGAGATAATAGCGAAGAATCATGTTAGTTTATCTTCATGACATTGGAGTATGATAAGAACTTAATCGTCTTTATTGACTTTTAAGAAAACTAGTGATAATTATAGTTTAAAAATTGTGTTGATACGAGTGAACATTTTTAGAAGAAAACAAAAAGTTCTGTTATTGTTTCTTGAAAACTTTAGTTTGGCGTTAAGCCAAAGACTGAACCGATAGATGGATTTTCATCAAACAGGGCTTAAAATTTTTTTTTTTTATCTCTTTCCAGACTGAAGCTGGTTTTAAGTTAAAATATTTTGGTTTACTATTTTTCAGTTAAAAAAAATTGAGAAAATTCATGAAATTTGTTAAAATTAATCAATTTTCTTTCAGTTTTTCTTAATTAAAAAATAATAAACCAAAATATTTCAACTTAAAAACAACTTCAGTCTGGAATGATATAAAAAACAAAGATTTTAAGCCCTGTTTGATGAAAATCCATCTATCGGTTCTGTCTGGGGCTTACGCCAAAGCAAAAAATTTGAGATAGCTATATCTGAGGATCAAGTGGGCCTACAGAGTACAGTTTGGGCTCATTTGATCACAATAAACTATATTTTTAATATATATATTTTTTTATAACTCTTAATACTAAGGATTTTTTTGTTTCAGGTGTTTTTTTAAAGGCAAATGATGGGTATAATACCCCCTTAAATCGACGTATTATCACGTAAAAAAAGAGTACGTGTCTAATATTTTTTTTTATGTACTTCAAGATTTCATAAAGAGGTTCAGAGTCCAATAAAGTTGTTACTAAAAACTTTCCGGATGTATGTACGTACGTTCGTACTTTCCCCTTAAACTTTAGAGGGCCGGAAAACGCATATGAGGCGTTTCGCGTCAATTCTCCGTGCGCGGCCCGCGAGAGCAAAATGGTGCTGTTTACAGTTCGTGATTTAAGGGCTAAAATTCACCTAAAAAAATTGATGATCAGGTGATTTCGATGTATTTTTTCTGAGTTACGGTGCAATACATTTGTTTATTTTTTTGCTTGTAAGAGCGAGCGCGTCACACACCCGTAGAAAAATTAACACTGCTCTTAAACAATAAGAGCTAAAAAGCTAAAACTTCTTCCAAGCATTGTGAAAATTTTGGTATGGTTAAAAATTTGAAACTTAAACTTTCGTAACACAACTTTTTCAATTTAAAATATAAAGGAAAATTTTCAATGAAATATTTATAAAAAATTGTCATTTTGTTTATATCTGTTATTAAGAATTGTAATTGGGCTTAAAAGACGTGCACTACATTGAAGTTTGTCATGTAAAAGTTTCAAATAGAAATATGAATATTTACAAAAGTTATGACGAGTTGAAGTGAAAAAAGCATTAAATTTTTTTTCGTAAAACTAACTTTTGGTTTAATTATTTCATAAACTATAAAATTATTAATATAGTTTATATGGGAAAAACATGCGCAATGGAATTCTCTACCAAAGCACATTTTTCAAAGGATCTCGCACACTTCTTATGGAAATTGGCTTTCGGTCGATTTTCTTGAAATTTTGTAGATAGATTCCTCTGTGCATGCTGAACAAAAGTTCTTATGGACGGAATACTGTAGTAGCCACAGTTTCGGCGGTAATGGGCCTAGATGTCCCGAATATTCGTACTAAATAAGACTACATTAATAATGAAGCTGCAGAGAATGGTTGTGTGGGTGGGTGATTGGGTGCGTGCGGCGTGCGTGCATTCCAGAGTAGAGGGCCTATTATTGTAATGTACAAAATGTACATTTAGCAAATCGTGATTATACTCCGATATAATATTTCGGAATATTATCTCGATGTTAATTTCAAAGCATTGGGTTGTGCCGAGCCTCGCGAGTAAACATGCCTTCGCATGTTTACGTCGCCAAGGCCGGCGCACACCGCATTCTTCCTTCAAACTCGCCTCGTTGGGAGCACGAAAATTCGTGGATGAGTGCAAGTGAGAGGGGAAGCGGAGGTCACTCTCTCGTATGAGTGCGAGAGAGAGAGAGGGACGATCGGCTGCGCACTTTTGTGCACGTGGAAGTACTGGGGGAGGGGGGGGGTGATCTGCTAACATCCACCCTTGGTTTGGTTCTATGTGAGGATGAAAAACTCACTTTTCTATATAAAAATGAAATTTCAAAAATTCCAAATTGCCGGCCCTCTAAGAGTTAACTACTTTTAAACAACGCCGTCGATTCGCTTCAAATTTCATTTAATTTTTATGAACCTGCTTTAAAAATTTCAAGTACTTTTACAGATTAGTTTCGATTTTACGGCTATTTAAGTGATTCTTTAAAATTTTGAAATTTTTAATTTTGTGCTTTTGCCAGGAAATATTAATGTTTTGTTGTATTTTTTTTTGTAATTCTATTCCATGTTAATTTTAATAAAAAATGTTTTTAAGATATTTGTAGTTATTTAATGAAGATTTTTATCTTACTAATTTAAGATACATGTTAAATTGAAGTAAATAGTTGAATTAAAACTTTATTTTTTGATAAAATTTTTGTCGTAAACATGTAAGGACCCCGCACAAACCTTATGCAAAACGGCCTTCGGTTAAATTCGCTCAAACTCCAGGATTGTGTAGTATTTGATGTCCCCGATCTCTAAAAATCAATAGTTTTTATTCTAGGAGAGGTCAAAGGTTCAAAATTCGAAAATACACGATAAGTCAATGCTGCAAGTTAATACGTTGGTCAATACTTGTTTGAGTGGGTATGTGTCTACACGTGCGTGTATGCGTGGATACATTTGTGGGTATGTGCATTATCCAATTCCATTGTCCGCGGCTGCTTATTTACAGCTAACCAGCCAAAGCTCGCCATTGCCCAATGTGCAACCTGGAGGCGCGCTCGGTTCATGGAATTGCCCATATATCGTGACACCGATATGTGCACGTGTGTGCGTTTATGTTTATGTGTTTGGGTGGGTGTGTGCGTACATGCGTGCACACAATAAACTCACGCGCCCGTGTAATATATGCACGCACGCACACGCACATACCCTGTCACACACCCACGCAAACACACAAACATAAACGCACACACGTGCACATATCGGTGTCACGATATATGAGCACATCCATGAACCGAGCGCGTCTCCAGGTTGCGGATCGGGCAATGGCGAGCTTTGGCTCGTTAGCTGTAAATAAGCAGCTCCGGACAATGGAATTAGATAATGCAGATATCCACAAATGTATGCATACATACACATATATGCGTAGGAAAACGCACGTGTATACACGTACTCGGTCAAACAAGTATTGACCAACATCTTAACTCGCAGCGTTGACTTATCACGTATTTTTGGATTTCGAACCTTTAACCTCTCCTAGAATAAAAACTATTGATTTTGGGACATCTTTTGATGGGGACTTTTGATAGGGACATCAAATACTACAAAATTTCGAAGTTTGAGCAAATTTAACCGAGAACCGTTTTCCATAAGGTTTGTGCGGGGTCCTTTAAAATAATTTTATCGATTAGCTTGAATTTTGTTGCTATTTAATTTATTTTTTAAATTTCAAAATTTTTTAACAATTATATCATTCCGAAGATTGGCCTCATTAATTGATTCCAAATAGAAAATAGTTCTGGACAATCGATGAACTAATGTACCCCCTTCAGAGGAACGTATCATGGTTATGTCATGTAATTTAGTGAGAAATTCATAATCTTATGAACGAACTATAAAATTTTAGTAACTTGCAAATCAATTGATAAATCTATAATACCGCCTAATTTAATAAGACATGTAAGACGTAATGTTAATTACGTTGGTAAAGTTTAACTTAAATTTCACCTTTTAAGAAATAAGATAATAGTTATTCTTTCATAACATTCCATTTATAATATAAATTAATTTGTTTCATTATTTCTATTAACTATGAGAAAGCATTGTGCCAAAATCAGTTGGCAGCGTTTCTTTAAATTGTTAATTAACAATTGAAAATCAATTTTTCGGGATTTTTAAACTATTGCATCGTGTAGAGTACATTCGAAAATAGTCAATAGATATTTTCCAAAATATTTTCCGGGCTTTTCGTTACAATTTTTCTCCTCAAATTAAAAAAAAAGGTGTCCTTTCGGCCCTTAATAAGCTAAAGTTAATGAATATAAAAATTAAGAGCTAAATATTAATAATTTTGCTTACTGTACTACATCCTTATGATGAACAGAAAAAGATGTGATTTTTATAGCCCACGGCATGGTACAAGTTCCTAAGACATTAACTATTCTATAGTTGTTAAATCGTACGCGGAAGCCCAGTTTTTGCAACGACCGGGCACATCTGCGTGCTGCTTTCTTTGCTTCATCTTCACTAGTAGCTCCCGTACAAGTGACTTTACCAGATGATGAAATGGAAGCCAAAGTACATGGTTTTCTCAGCCGCATTCTTACTAGCTAAAAGATTATTTAATAAGTATAAATAATAGAATTCAATTTAAAAAAAGGAAATTGAACAAATATAATTAAATATCAAAGAAATATAATTTTATTTTTAGTTTAAGTAATCTTATTAAATGTAGTAAATACATACAAATGATTATGAATGCACATAAACATTTTTTTTGTGTTGTATTAAAATATTTTAATTTAAGTATATAAATTACGTAAATAAAAATTTCTTTTAAATATTAGCTATTGGTCTTTTCTTTTAAATATTAGTCTTACTATAGACATAAGATCATTAGATCAGTTTCAGAAAAACTAGAAATTATAATATCTCGAATTATTTTGTATGCAGTGTTCAAAAGGTATTAAACTCTCTTCTGATCTCGAGAACTGCTTACCTGAGATGGAAATGTCTGGTACAAAATGACTTGTAGAATTTTGAATAAGAGTTCTCTCGATGACCTCAAACCCGACCTTGATCTCAATTTTAAAGTTCACTTAAATGTCAACCTGTGAATTCCAAATGGGGATCTCTATTCATAAGTCCAGAATTGAAAAAAAAGAAAAATGTTACGACTTCATACAATTCTTATATTAAAATCAGTGTTAAAAGCACAGCAATCTTGAAATAAGTTTCAAGGTCTAGCTCATCCCCTTTAAGAAATGCAAGGGACTCGCGGGAACGTTTCAAATCTGTGTTAAAAAATAAGGATCCCCATTTGGAATTCTCAGGTTGATCTTCAAATGACTTTAACGATTAAAGACAAGGTTGGATTTAGTACTTACTGAAGGATAATCTCATTAAATTAAGAATTTTGTTAAAAACGTTGACTCGTGAACGTTGTGTTCTGAACTTTTCGGGAATAACTAGTTTGACCTAAAAAAAACGAGACTCAACATTGTTGTGATCTCAACATTAAATATTATATCTAGAAGTAAAATTTTCCGTCCTCTCTAATTCTAAACCCAATAAGGATCCCTGTTTGGAATTCCTAGGTTGCTGTTGAAGTGGCTTTAAATGGTCAAAGTCTAGTTGGAGATGACAATTCTACAACTTTTGTACACATAATTTCGTCCCGGGGCAGTAGTTTTTGATATCAGGGAAGATAGTTTCTAATAGTTTTTGAATAAACTGTATATTAAATCCCAGACGGCAAAACTATTCCAAATGAATTCTTTTTAAGTAGAAATTGACTTAAAAAGAATTCATTTGGGATAG
>JAWWML010028914.1:0-11937 GCA_035047165.1 Ormyrus rosae
TTTAATATATAGATAGTATAAACTATTATTAATTTAAATTTCTTTTTTTCAGGTCATTTAAAACCATGTCAACGATGCGTATAGAACCCCCTTAACCCATTAACGCCTAAATGTACATGATGTTTGCGTTTCACTTTGATTATTCATCATTTCCACAATTGTTTATCAATTTTGTTGAAAATTGGTTTCTAACTATTTTTGGATATTCTCTTTTCGAAAAACGACGTTTTTAAAAAAAAATGCAAGACAAAAAAAATATATCCGATTTAAACACAAACAAATGAAATTTTTCAAAAAATATTTTTGTTTTTCGCTGTGCGAAAAATAGAAAGTGTTTTAACCATTCCATTTTAGGTTTAAAGGTGGCAAGACACTATAACCTTTTAAATCTACTTGGTTTTTACAAAAATCTTTCTTAAAAAAAGAAATATGTCTGCCTAAACGTTGGAAAATTTTTAAATGTCTATATATTCATCATAAATATAATTTTTGTTAAATAAATTTATTTTGCAAATTAAAAATGTTTTTTAATAGTATAATCCTAAAAAATAATTATTATTCCTTCAAAAGAAATTCAAAATATCAGATGAAATAATTTACATAACACTTTCATGAATTTAAATATTGCAAAGTTTATTATACTTCAAAGTATTACTTTAATGAGACAAATGTAATATGACAATCGGAAAATTTAGAATGGTGGATTCAAAATGGCGGATCAAAATTCAAACACTTTTATAAAATTTAAGAATTAATGATAAATATATTTCACAATTATAACACATTATTAAAGTAATACTTTCAAGTACAATAAACTTTGCAATCGTTAAATTCATGAAAATGTCATGAAAATTGCAAAAAAGTATGTAAAACAAAAATTATTTTCTTTTAGGTTATGTAGATTATTTAATCTGACATTTCGAATTTTCTTTGAAGGAATAATAATAATGTTTTATAATTATGCTATTAAAAAACATGTTTAATGTAGAAAATAAAGTTATTTAACAAAAATTCTATTTATAACGAATATTTGGACAATTCAAAAATTTTTCGACGTTTAGGCAGACATATTTTTCTTTCTAAGAAAGATTTTTAAAAAAAACCAAATAGGTTTAAAAGGTTATAGTGTCTTGCCACCTTTAAACCAAAAATTGAATGGTTAAAACACTCTCTTCATTTTTGGCACAGCAAAAAACAAAAATATTTTTCGAAAAATTTCATTTGTTTGTGTTTAAATCGGCCATATTTTTGTTGTCTTGCATTTTTTTTTAAAAACGTCAAGTTTTTCGAAAAGAGCATATCCGAAAATAGTTAGAAACCAATTTTCAACAAAATTGATACACAACTGTGGAAATGGTGAATAATCAAAGTGAAGCGCAAACATTATGTACATTCAGGCGTTAATGGGTTAAGGATTGAGACATTCCCAGAGAATTGGAATAAATATAATAACTTTTATTCCGAAAGGGAACAATAGCTCTAAAGCTAGACCTATTGTCTTAGCTTCGTGTTTTTTAAAAGTGTTAGAGAAAATCATTAATTATCTCTTAACATCATATTACATTGAACAAAACAAACTCCTTTCAGAATCTCAAATGGGTTTCAGGAAGAATAGGACTTGTATAGACATTTTAAGTATTCTCACAAATTTTGTTCACCAAGCCTTTTTTAAAGGAGAAAAAGTTGCAGCGATTTTTTTATACAGGCCGACAGAATTTGACAAAGTTTCTTTCCCAGAAACCAGAGTATACTTTCCCGAAGGATTTTGGTGTGCTGAATCCAAATCCGGCCTCAGAATCGCTCTATCACGTCAGGTTTTTGTGATATTCTAACCTAAATGTGCAAAAAAAAACGCCGTTTTTACATATTTTTGAGGTTATGTAATCCTTCAAATTTTATTATGCCTAAAAAAGTACAGAATGTATCTTAAAGTACAAGTCTTCCTCTTTCAAATGCCGTTGAGTTTGCTCCAATATATTTTTTATTCGCTGAGACATCGTATTTTGAAGTTTTTATTAGTGTGAATTTTGCTTCATTCTGCCTATCCCGAAATCAATCAAGTAAACCTTAAAACAAACCGCAAGCTTTCAAGCCGACCGAAATCTGCCCAACTCGAGTTCGATCGAGTAAACCCTCAACCGAATCCCAATCTTCCGAATCCACTATACTATGCCTAATACGAGCCTAATTTAGCGATTATTTAACCGAACTACAAGCCTCCAAACCAATCAAACCCACCCACTACGAGTTCAATTAAGTAAATCGTTGCTACAACGAAAATTTCTAAACCCACCACACCCTGTGTATCGCGTGAATAACGAAGTAAACCTTTAACCAAAAACCTAGCAACGATTTACTTGATGGAACTTGCAAGGGCAAGGTTTGGTTGATTTGGAGGCTTGTAGTTGGGTTAGAAAATTTCTAAATTAGGCTCTTATTAGGCATATTATAGTGGGTTTACTCGATCGAACTCGAGTTGGGCAGATTTCGTTCGGCTTGAAAGTTTCAAGGTTTACTTCACTGATCACGGGATAGGCAGAATGAAGCAAAATTCACAATGATGAAAACTTCAAAATGCGATGTCTCACCGAAAAAAAAGATATTTGAGCAAACTGAACGGTGTTTGAAAGAGGAAGACTTGTACTTTGAGATACTTTGTGTACTTTTTTAGGTATAATAAAATCTTAAGTATTGCATAACCTCAAAAATGGGTAAAAACGGCGTTTTTTGCACATTTAAGTTAGAATATCTCAAAAACCTGACGTGATTCTGAGACCAGATTTGGATTCAGCATATCCAAATCCTTCGGGAAAATATACTCTGGTTTCTGGGAAAATTTTTTGTAGACCTTTGTTATTTAATAATTTATTGAGCGCACTTTCGGCCGGGGAGCAAGAAAAATAATTTACGATACTCGACCGGAAAGTTTGATGCCCGGAGCGTGTGTCATGATGCCCTCGGCTTTCCCTCGCAAAACCATCTAGGCTTTCATTATAAATTATCATGATAAATTACAATTTTCAAAATTCCGATAAAGTTGACCACCGCTGCTGCGTATGAACGTCCTAAATCTTTAAACTTGTAACTCTTAAACTATAAACCCTTAAATCTTTAACTCATAAACTATAAACCCTTAAATCTTTAACTCATCTCTGAACCCTGAACGCTTACACCCTAAACCCTTAAATCTTCAACCGTAAATCCTCAACCCTTAAACTCTCTACTCATAATCCCTAAACCCTTTAACCCTAAATGCTGCAAACATCAATCATTAAACGATCAACGCTTACATATTTAATCCTGAACACTCAAATCTTAAACCGAGAACCCTTCAACCTTCAATCCTTAAACCCTAATTCTTAAACCCTAAACCTGTACACCCTGAACCCTTTAAACCGTAAACCCTCAACCCTCAAATCTTAAACCGAGAACCCTTCAACCTTCAATCCTTAAACCCACAACTCTTAAATCCTCAACCCTTAAACCTTCAACCCTGAAACCTCAATTCTTAAACCTAGAACCCTTCTACCTTCAATCCTTAAACCCTAAACCTTAAAACCCTGAATCCTTAGACCGTTAACCTTGAACCCTCAATCTTAAACCTAGAACTTTTCAACGCTCGATCATTAAACCAACAATCCTCAAACTTTATGAACAGCTCTTAAATCCTGAATACCTCGCACAACCCGGGGCGAGTACTTAATTATTATAATTAAATATTTAAATAATAAATACGTACACCCAACGACCACACAGTCCGGGGGAGTATTTAATGAATATAAATAAATATTTAAATAATAAGTTCCTACGCCTATACAACTCGGAAGAGTATTTTGGGATTATAAATAAATATGTAAACAATAAGTACGTACGCCCGACAACCACATGGCCCGGGGGAAGGTTTAATGATATACAATTAATTGAATAATTAAACTGCACACCTCACAACCACGTAACCTGCGGGAAAGCTTAAATTAATTATAACACAGACGCACAAGATAAAGTGGTCTGTCACAGATCACTGACTATCATATATTTATGGATTTTGACGTGCTGTACACGAATCTGTTATTAATTTGATTCTATCACCCCTTGATTTTGCTTAAATTGCGGGAAAAGCGGAAAATTTCGGAAAACTGGATTCATGAATAACTTTAATCGTGTTTCTAAGTCTCTTATATTTAGACTTAAGTTATGCACGTCGGGTTGACAATTTAAGGTTGAGGATTTGAAGATTAAAGATTTAAGTGTTGAGGGCTTAGTGAGTGAAAGTTGAAAGTCTAAGGTTTTGAGAGTTTAAGGATTGAGGGTTTAAAGATTCAAAAAGGGTTTAAGAATTGAGATTTTATGGGTTGAGAATTTAAGTGTGAAGGTTCAAGAATTCAGGAATACTACTGGAGGTGTTAATGAATCTAGTTTTCCGCAATTTTTTACTTTTTCCGAAATTTAGGAAAAATCAGGGGGTGATCGAATCAAGAGAGCATTCTCGTGTTCAGCACATTAAAATACATAAGAATATGTTAGTCAGCATTCTATAACACTAATTTTTGTGTGCCTGTGAAATCAATTATAACCATTTCATTTTTCCCTTGGGGTATGTTGAAATGATGTTAATTTTTTATTTAATTATTTATAAAAAATTGATATTTTCCCCAAAGCTACACAGTTGTGGAAGTTACGGTTTAATTATTCTTATAATTGTATATAATTAAATAAAGCTTTCCCCTGGGATACGTAATTATGGGTTGTACGGTTTTATTAACTTTTCAATTCATTCTCCATAAATAATAAATGCTTTCGCTCGCGTTACTTGGTTGTTGTGTGTAAAAATTTATTTTTTAACTATTCATTTATAATCACAAAATAATCCTCCGAATTGTGTGATTGTATTTATTGTGTAAATATTTAATTATAATAACTAACTACTCCCCCGAGTTGTATGGTTGTTGAGTGAATGGTTTAATTAAATGTTTAATTTATGGTCAATAATAATTAACGCTTCCCAGGGGTTATGTGGTTGTCGGGCGTACATATTTATTGTTTTACTACTTAATTATAATAATTAAGTACTCCCCAGGTTGTGTGGTTTTTTGGTGTACGTACTTAGTATTTTAATATTTATTTATATTTATTAAATACTCACCTGGGATGCGTGGTGGATTGAGGGTTTAAGAATTGTTGGTTTATGGATTGTTGGTTTAATGATTAAGGGTTGAAGAGTTTTGGGTTTAAGAAGTGAGGGTCCGAGATTGAAGGTCTAAGGGTCATAGTCATAGTTTGTGGGGGGAGGCTACAGCGGCCTCTGTTCGAGGACTTGCTGGCCTCAAGCACTCAGGTTCCCTTGAACCCATTGTGCTCTACCCCCTGCTCCTTAACTTATGCCTTTCCTTTATTACTGTTCTCTATATGTTCTGCTACTCGGCAAATGGTGCCTAGTGTGAAATTTCTTAATTGGTCCTGCATAAGCATGGGGTTGCTCCATGCCTTATGCCTGATCTCTGCAAAAGCCGGACACTCGCATAGCAGATGACCAGTCGTTTCTTCCACTTATTGGCACCATCTGCACATACCTTCAGTGATCATTCCTATTCTATGTAGGTGGTATTTGACCCACCAGTGTCCTGTGAGCCAGCCCACTACCGTTCTTAGTCTGCCCCTACTTAATTTTCCTATTTCTTTAAGCTATTCTTTGGGAGGCTCCTTTCCTATCAGCTGTTTAGCTTGTCGAAGGCCTGGAGTCTTCTACCACCTATCGATTGTTTCCTCGTGTAGCCAGGCGTTGATTTTTCTTTTGAGCTCGCAGGCAGGGATTGGTACTTGGCAGTGTTTGGCCCTGATCCCGCAAGCTCCTCTTCCCGCCAGGCGATCTGTTTTCTCATTTCCTATAATGCCCGAGTGGCCCAGGACCCAGACCAGATTCACCCTGCTGGCATCCGACAGGGTCCTCAGGCTATTCCTGCATCTTAATACCTCCTTGGATACAACCATCGTGCTGTTTAATGCGGGCAGAACTGCCTTGCTATCCGAGCAAATAGCAATGGGTTTGCTCCTTGTACCTCGTGATAGCATCCAGTCCGCTCTTCTTTGGAACCTCTCAGTGAACCACACCAATCCCGTGCTCAGGAGTTGTTGCGTTTCCGCAGTCCATTCCTCTCTATTTGGGAAGTGTACTTTGTAGGGCTTGGAGAAAAAGAATCTCTTAGCCATCCTGTCACTTCCCTGCTCCTCTATGTTCCGTACCAATCTCCCTATTAGTGCACTGTTTCGAAAGGGTTGTGCTTTTCCTTGGTCTTTGATTCGGCAGTAGATTTTAAATGCTACCGCCCGTATTGCCTTATCCAATGGTGGTATGTCCAGCAACGCTTCCATAGCTCTCGTCGGAGTCGTGCTCATGGCTCCCACCATACCTCTTACTATCATTCCTTGAACCTTATCCAGCTGGTGCACGGTACTTTTTTGGTTGCATTTTTTCCACCATACCAGCGTTCCATGTGTAATCCTCGATTTTATAATTGCCTCATATATTTTCTGGGTGGAGTCCCCACGTCTTCGCGAATGATCTCCTACACACCCAGAGGGTGTTGATGGCCTTTTCGCTTATTACCTTTATGTGCTGACCCCAGTTTAGTCTCGCCTTCAGTGTCACTCCCAGGTACTTGGTTTCCCCCATCAATTTTATGGGCTCGCCACCAATGCGTAGTCCCTCAATGGGCTTTACCTTGTACCTGGTCGTAAACAGCATCGCGTTTACTTTACAGGGGTTCACGCTGAGTCCCGTCCTCCTACACCAATTTTCTGCGATGCTCAGGGCGTTCTGCATCAGCCCTATTAACACGTCGACGTCGTCTGCTCTTACCAGTATTAGGACGTCGTCCGCATAAGCTTGTGCAAAAAATTCTGCGGCGTCTAGCGACCTCGGGAGGCTATCGATCACCAGGTACCACACGGTTGGAGATAACACCCCGCCCTGCGGGCCACCTTTCCTAACTGTTCATACCTTCTTGTAGTTGCCCCAGTGGGCTTCACCTTTCTACAATTTAGCATTCGTCCGATCCACCTCCCCACTATCAATGGGACTGCATGCTCCTCCAAACCGGCAAGAATTTGCTCTCTGTCAGTATGGTTGAATGCTCCGTCTACATCGAGGAAGGTGGCCATGACTAAGCCTTTATTGTTCATTCCTTTCTTGATGTATGACACCGCTTACGCTAAAGCCGTATCTACAGACTTGCCCTCTTGATAGGCGTGCTGTCTGTCATGTAGCGGTCGCAGTGTCAGTACTTCGTCCTTTATGTATCTATCGATCAGCCTTTCCATTGTATTTAGGATAAATGACGTCAGACTGATCGACATATAATCCTTTGGCTTCGAGTGATGCGTCTTACATGGTTTGGGTAGGAATACCACCCTAGTCATCCTCCAATTTTCCAGTATGTAGCCTAGTGCTAGGCTTGCTCGAAATAATTTCGATAATGGATTCAGTAATTCATCGATGCCTTTTTGCAACAGGGCGGGAAAGATCTCGTCTACTCCCGCTGCCTTATACAGTTTGAATGAATTAACTGCCCATCTCACATTTTCTGGCCTACAGATGTGATTGGCTAATGCCCAATCTACTCCTGTTGCTCTTAGTTCCATTTTTATTTCTCTTGTTATCTCCTCGAAATCCGGGAAGTGGGCCTCGACACCTAATTGATTCTGGTTCCCCTTCGGCCCACTCGCCTGACTCGAGCCTTATTGCTCCTAAGTGCTGGTCTTTTGAGCTCCGCAGAAGTCTGCAGAGTCTGGCCGTTTCCGACGTCCTCTGCATACTTCCGCAGTACTCTCTCCAGCCTTGTACCTTTGCCTTCTCGATTTCCTTCTTATAGCATCTTTGTGAGGATTTAAATGCCTCTCTGTCGGATGCTAGTCCTGTTTTGTTAGACCTATTATACGATCTTCTTACCTCCTTCCGAAGAAACTCCAGCCTCGGTGTCCACCAAGGAGCCCCTTTCGGGGTTGGTTTTCTTCGTAGCCTGCAATTGTTCTTACAGGATGAGGTGATCATGTTAACAAGTGTATCATTACACCTATCCAATTCCTCCTGTATTCCGTATGCGTCCCTTATGCCAGTCTGTCCTTCTCTGTGTCTCCTTGTTCCTTGGCTCCCGACTCGGAAGACGATGAGGCTATGATTCAACATGGATATTTCGTCTGAAACTTTCCAGTCAGCGATCCTTCGCCCCATCACCTACAGGCGATCGTAATATCTATAACCTCTTCCCTAATCGAGTTCCGAAACGTAGGTTTGTTTCCTTTGTTTAGTATGTCCATTTCTGTGGTGGCCTGAAACTCGATAATAGTTTCTCGCCCCTCCTGTTGGTATTTGAACTTCCTCAGACCAGGTGATGGGAGTTGGCATCGCATCCCACCACGAGGTCCTGTGCCCCCGTCTCACACTTCCTGACCAGGGAGACCACCTCTTTTGAAGTCTTCCAAGTCAAATGGGACGTAGTCTGAGGCCACGGTTAGTTCTTTACCCTCTCCTTTACCTCCTTTGTATTTCACCTTTACCGTGGTTAGGTCTCTGCTACAGTTTCGGGATAGCGACCGCCTCCAGCCTCTTCAGTAGAATGCAGGTTCTTGGTAGGTCTTCCTCCGCACACCACAGCTTTCCGCAACCAATCAACTTTGATATCCTTCTTTTAAGGATCTAGGGCTCCTGGACGAGGGATATACCTGTATGCACCTTAGCCATGTGTCTGGTTAAAACCGCCGAGGCACTTTTGCTATGGTGCAAGTTGATTTGGCTGAAGACTATTTTGGGAATCGCCATTTCTTGGCGGTCCCTAGATTGTTTCCTAGCCTTAAGAGTGGCCTCCCCTGATGCGAAGGTTACGCGTCAGGTTCGGTGCTCGTCCCTGAGCCCTGGGGAGGGCGGATAGGGGCCGATGAATCATGCTCTTTTCCCCCCTCCTCATCTTTCCTTCCCTTCTGTTTGGTGGATGTTTCCTCGGTTTCCATCTCTTCGTTGCCCTCATTACCGTCCCTTGGCCTCTCCCTGTACGGGACGCAGTGCGCCCTTGAGGCTCCGCAGAAAGGCCGGAAATCGAGTGCCTTCACGGCCTCCACCTCCGACCTCTCCAAGGAGACCTTCAGGGAGGTCTTCGTTTCGTTTCCTTTTGTGGAACCCACAGGTACCTCTCTGGCGCTAATAGCGCGCCAGATGTACATCCTTAGAGTGGGGTTCTGGCGCGCCAATCGCCTCAGGATGATCTGTATCTCCAGCTTCCCTTAACAAAGATGGTTATTCTTTCCACCTTTGGAAGAGCACCCTGTTCAATACAAGGAGACCATCCTTTTGCCTTATATTCAAGCCACTTCTTGTCCTTCTCCATGTTACAGTGGAAAATCTGGGCACCCCTTGAGTGCCAGTTCTCCAAGAAGGATGGGAAGTAGCTTCCGTCTGGTAGGTTGTCGATGACCTCTTCCAGCGCTTCGACAACCTTTTTCCCCTGTTCCTCAGGCGTCCTTCCGGGTATTCCGCGGGGACGATCGCCGCCTTTAAGTCGGTGGCGACCGCCCAACTGAACTCCCGTGAACTCTCCTCGGCCAGGTTTCTCTTTTTAATCACCCTGGGTGTTGACTCTTCCGTCGAGGTAAACAGAGGCCTTTTGCTAGTGGTGGTCTCGTGAACCTGCGCCAGCTTTTGGGCCGCCTCCTTCCTCTTCTTCCAGGCCGCCCCAGAGAGGTTTTTCCTCTTTTTCGTTCGGGAGATGGATGCCTCGGTATTAGCAGCGGCCTGTTGGCCGGGTGCCCGGGCACCATCCCCCTGTCTTATCGGGCTGTGAGAGCCGGTATTGTCAGGAGCCTGTTGGCCGGGCGCCCGGACACTCTCCCTCCGTTCTACATTTTTGTCGGTATTGGTCTCTGGGTTTATGTCGGTGACCGCCTGACTTTCCGTTGAAATGGAGCTAGGGAGCTCGGTTAAATGCGGCGCCTTTAGAAATTCTTTCTTTTCCGCATTCATTTTTCATTTTTGTAATTAGTCGGGTGTATTAGTGCGTTTGGTCGAGAGTCCCCCTTTCGCTCAGCCTCCGCCCGTCTCCCGCGCGGCGCCCAGGTGAGATTTCCGCACGCCCCCGGTGGCCTCCGTAGAGCCCCCCCCCCCCCGACTGCAGCACGGCCCTGTCCGGTCACCAACCGGCAGTACTGCAGTCGAGGGGATTATGCGCCGACTGATGGGGCAGCCAGGTAAAAATGTTGAGGGTCCGCGGACGGTCAATCGACCCTGGAGTCGATATCTTGTCCGCCGACTCGCACCCCTACTGGTAGGTTACACCGTCCCGCGCTCCTGTACTATTCGACGGCCTAGGAGCGCCAAAAAACCCAGTTTTTAAACTGTACCCTCCGGGTGCGTACGAGCCGCCTCGGGGTGTCAGACAGTCGGTCAGGAGGGAAATAGACGTCCAGAGTCCCCCGCTATGTATCTGTGTTGGTGTAATGTGTTGTAGGTTGTGTATCCGTATGTGCACTACCGCGTTCGCCTCGTAGGGGGACTGTTGTTCGTGTTCACTTGAACTGTTCAGCCTCCTCATTTCCCTCCTCCCAAAAGAGAAAGTGGGTATCTGGAGACCCCTTTTTAAACGGAGCCATCCATTCACGGGAAAGCCCTTTTTACGGGGATCCACATTCATGCCGTTGGGCTGTGTGCCAGACCCGCTCTGGTGACTCAGGCCCCTTCACCGGCTTCGAGGCTTGCTGCCCCGAAGGGTGTTACTCGCCACAGAAGCACACGTCAAGGTGACAGTCCTTCGAAAGGGGTTGGGAGCATAAGGATTTAGGATTTAAGAATTGTAGGTTTAAGATTTAAGATTTGAGAGTTTAAGGATTGAGGGTTGAAGGGTTCGGGGCGAGTTTAGGGTTCAGGGTTGAAGATCCAAGCGTTGAGCGTTTAAGGATTGACGTTTGAAGGATTCAAAGTTTAGGGGTACGGGGTTTAAGAGTGAAGGGTTTACGGTGGAGGATTTAAGGGCATAGGGTGTAAGCGTTCAGGGTTTAAGAGTTAAGCCGTGGCGTTCGCTCTCGCGAGCCGCGAAGGAGAGAGAGAAAGAGGTGCGGAGAGGCAGGCGTAATCGAGCCAAGAGGGGAGAAGAAAAAACTGGCCGCGCCATTGTAAACAAAAGCCGTAGGCATAAGCTGCATTCGGGATAGATTTAAACGGCCCACAAATAATTTTTCAAAAGTCAAATGAATGATCAATTACCAATGTAGTTGCTGCAAAATACATGCATATTAATATCAAACAAATCGTTGATTTATTATTACAATTAATTTTTTTTTTTTTTTTTTTTGCAATGTCACAGACATTGAACCTTCGAAATTATAAATTATCAAATAATTAGCTAGTCATAAAATAAAATAAAGAAGCCTAAATTTGTAATATGAGCCTGTAAACATTTTTCCAAACACTGAATTAAAACTTTTAACAACCTAGCTTGAAAGTTTTTTTTCAAATATTATCAAGATGCTTGAAATATATTTAGCTGTATTAAAGAAGGATAAAATTCAGTATAAAATTCAAAATTTGAATACAATTGTTTTCCTAAATTACACATCAAGCACTCTTCTCTTTACAATAAAGAATCTTATATTTAAAGTAAAAAGATAAGATAACTCCTTTAACTTATTACGAAATAAATCGAATAAACAATTTACATAGCAAATTACGAATTCACTTTCAATGTTAATACGACTTTTTACAACGATTAATAAAAAAGACGTAAAAACTGTCTAATAACTTTCAAAATTTGAATCCCCTGGCTTCATGAAGCACAGATCAAGCACTCTTCTCTCTTACAATAAAGAATCTTAAATTAAAAGTAAAAAGATAAGATAATTCCTTTAACTGTTACCCAATAAATCGAATAAACGATTTACATGGCAAATTACAAATTA
>JAWWML010028925.1:0-13275 GCA_035047165.1 Ormyrus rosae
ACACAATAAATTTATTTGTTGTCTGCAAAGAACCAAAATCCAGTTGCTTCACCTTAATAAAAAGCGGCTCGCAACAGGCGCTAAGGGTGGGAAAATGGAATCTGGAGAGAAAAGATTGAAATTTTTATTCTGAAAATAATTTCTAAATTTTTCTGAATTTTATGATAATTTTCCATATTTGTGGTCGCCATTATGACTCCGCCGTTTTGAATTTTGAAAACCTGATTACGAATTCGTAATCACCGGCCCACAAAATCCTCTATGTGTTATTTTCAGCAAAATTCTTAATATTTTGAAACTTTAGCAGCCATCTTGATTCCGCCATTTCGAATTTCAATAATTTCAAAATTCTGAGGTCAAATTCGTAATCAGTGCCGTCAGAAAGCTCTACAAACCAACTTTCATAAAAATCCATCCATATAAAAAATGTATGCCGCAAAGGGTTAAGCAAGTTCTTCCTTGCCGAAAAATAAAATTTATCTATTCTTAGTTAAAACAATAGGTTCGGCTGGATTACTAAAATTAGTTTCAAGATTATCTATTTTTCTCTTCTTTAAAGCATAATAACTTTTTAGTTGCAAGTTTCCGTAGATTATTCTGTTTTGATTAATAATTATTTCTATCCCTACTGAAAAACCGCATATGAGATCACATTTGAGGTATCACATGTGAGACCATATCACATGAGCTATCCTATGAGTAGTAACGTATGGTCTCATACGATATATCATATGAGATCTCATATGAGATCGCATATGAGATATCATGAAATTATATATGTAAGAAATCATACAATATCTCATTCAATATTTCTAAAACATAATTTATTTTTAATATTAGGTAATAGTAAATTCTAGGCAATTCATTTAATAACTTAATATTATATGGCCATAAAGATCTTTAACTTAATGCCTAACCAATTAAAAACTCTAAATATAGTCAAAGCTTCTATAAGAGGAAAAATAAAAAGTTGGTTATTAAATAATAAAATTGACTACAATATGATGTAAACTAAAAAGTTTATAGTAATACTCCTGAAGTGTTTTTGAAGTGATAACTTCTTATGGGAGGGTGAACCGGTGGGAAGTGAAAGCCGAGGAGGGGAAAAAAGTGAAAGCCGGGAGGGGAAAAAGCGTAACGAAATCCCCCACTTAGTCACCATGCGCTTCTCCCACCCAGCCGCGCGCGTGCTCTCTCTATCTCTATCTCACTACTCACCGGCCCAATCGGTCGCGCGCGCTTTCTCTCTCTCTCTCTCTCTCTCTCTCTCTCTCTCACTTAGCCTGATTCTTTGTTTTTATGTTAATTTTTCAGGTAGTTGTCAGGTCCAACAGTACAGTATAACAGCATTTATTTATGTAAGAGGGCAAATCATTATTGTATGACCAGAGTGGTAAGAACAATAAAATAAGCGACAATTTTTAAGATTATTGTGGACTATATGTCCTTAAGAATTAAAAAATAAAATTTTAAAGCTAAAATATGTGTCTAATAAGTGTATTATTTGTATACACTTCATTGTTAAAGATGATTAAAGCTTTTCACATTAATTACGAGCAAGCTTGTATAAACATTACGAGTAACCTTTTGAAAAGATTATTCGCGGACATACGAATATTTTAGCAATATGTTTTGTAAGATTTCAACGAGGTAACAAATCTTTCATGAAACCTCACAGAAACCTCACAGAAACCTTTCATACTATGTGGGTAAGCAGTTAAAAACTGCTTTTCTTGAACAGGTTAGGAACTGACAAGAAAAAAAAAATTGGTATTCTGCAAATAGATGCATCGCTACAGTTAAAAACTGTAATTCTTAATCAGGATAGAGCCTGATAAGAACTTATACGACTTCCTTAAAGGAGGCAACACAGATAGGCTGTGTTTCTTGAACAGGTTAGAGCCTGAACAAGAGCCGTCGCATATGCAGTTCTAGCGGTTACAACTTCTTCGTTGATATTAACAATGTATACACAAAAAATATACAAAAAATCATTACACAACACTGATAAAATAAAACATTTATACTTTCCGGCAACGACTAAACTTCAAAAAACCGATTAAATAAGACTTTTCTACCGTATGTGGCAAAACGTGGCGAACTCTTTGATACAAAGAAAAGGAATGAGGATCGGCGAGCGGCGCTGGGCGCCCGTGCGTTCATTTTTTGCTTTAAAAGTGTGGTAATTCTGGCGGATTCTGGCGCGAAGCTGGGATACTACCATGATCATGAGGAAGAGGCGTTGAAATACAATCATTTAGCGGGATTTTTAATGTGAATGTTTTGTAGTCAATTTTATCAAGAATTATAAAGATATTGTCTATGCATGAGCCCTTATTGTTATTGGCTTCAGATGGTCTGCTAATGTCACAGAAGCCCGGGCAGTACCCATGTTGCAAGAAGATATGTAAAAATTCTTGATTAATCAATTCCGGATTCAAAATGTCAAAGTTAAAATCTCTCATTATGAGATTATTTTTAACCTTACTATTATTTTTTATCAATTTTTCTAAAATTACCAAGAATTCCATTTTACTTACATCATGTGACCTATAAAGTGCCGATATCATAATTTCTCTGTCATTGTTAAGAGCTATTTTGGAATTTATAATTTTTAGATTGTTTATTTTTATTATTTCAGTTGTCTCCATTATGTAATCACTTAAGTACATAACCAGGCCATCTGACTTGTACAATAATCTTACTATTATTGTAATACAATTTATATCCCGGTATTTTAAAAAATTCATAATGTTCTAAATTCAATGTTTCGGTGCAAACAATGATGTATGGCTTATTATTCTTTATATTTATTAAATTTTGTGTAAATCTTGTATTAATTTAACGTTATTCTCCATTATGAGTTAGATGTAGTCGTTTTCGGTGTCCTACGTTACGTGTGTTAGTAATTATACGTTGCTCGAAAATCTTGGTGTCAGCGAGTTGAGTGACTTTTAAAAAAATTCTATTTAAAAAAAAATGAATCATTTAAAAGACGTTAATGAACCGACCGAGCGTTAGGGAAGGAGGAATTCCTGCTAGTAATTTATTCATTTTTTAAATTTAACTGTCTGTGGTAATAGTCAACCTCATCTTCTAGATTCGACTTCGCTTCTTGCTGTAGTAGCCACATCCTCAATATCCATACATTCTTAGCTGCACAGACTGGCTTCCAGCAACATGTATGATTCCTGCATGTACCAACAGTATCCGTGGAAAGTGCTTTCAATGCCGGACAGCCCAAGTCATCGATATTCACGATCGGTCTGCAAGCAAATACATAAGTTGATAAGCTAAAATTATTATTTTTTTTCTAATTATACTTACATGAATGGTAATACTGCTTGTACCCATTTTTTTCTGGAGTCCTTTCACATATATCATTTCAGCATCTTCGAGAATGCTGTGCTTCGTACGGGATGTCACCTGCAATCCAACGTAAATCATGGAAATTCTGTTCCAACCATCAATTCTCGGATTTACTCTGCTCCGAGAGATCGGTCCATGCAAAAGGTGCCTTGAATATGGCGTACGATTTGAACTTTATACGATTGTATTGCGTACGCCTCAGCGAATTAGAAGCTAGCATTCTCAAGCCAATGCTACTTGTTGGCTTGTAGCCTCGTCCGTTTGTTTTGACACGTATTTTTCAGTTTATGTGTGTGCGTGTTTTGTGTGTGTGTGTGTGCGCGTGTGTGTGTGTGTGTGTGCGTGCGTGTGCGTGTGCGTGTGCGTGTGCGTTTGCGCGCGTGTGTGTGTGTGTGCGTGTGTGTGTGTAAATCTTCTATTTACATGTCTGAACATTTGCTCTTCTTGTCAAAGTCGTCATTTCCTTTGCGTCATCGTCTCTTTTTTTTTTTTTTTTTTTTATTTCTTGTTCCTCTTTTGTTTCTCGCAGCGTAGGTCTTTGAAAACTTCTGCTGCGTATGCGCTTGTTACCTTCCATGCTGTCTCTGATATGAGCATAGATTCTGTCAGGTTCTCTGGTGTAATTTTTTGCCCAATTACAGCCTCCCATCTTCTGCGCGCCTCAGGTAGAAGGTTACCTCTCCATGTGAGCGGTTGAACCAAGTGTCAACCTGTGGGATCAAACGATGTGTCCATCTTCCGCTATTAGACGAGTCCCATAGCAGTTGCCACAGACATAGGATCTCTCTCATTTTTTCTTATTTCCGTTGCACTCAGCTCTCTCTCTCTTCTGCTACTACTCCTATAGGTAGTATCCCTGCAATGACATAGATGGCGTCCTCAGATACCGTGCGGTAAGCGCTGGCAACACGTAGGGTGCTTCGT
This sequence comes from Ormyrus rosae, assembly GCA_035047165.1. Lineage (NCBI taxonomy): Eukaryota > Metazoa > Arthropoda > Insecta > Hymenoptera > Ormyridae > Ormyrus > Ormyrus rosae. The sequence continues at coordinate 4,294 of JAWWML010028925.1, forward strand.
CGGCAGACTGATGCCACCTTCCGTCTACATTCCTTTGTCTTGAGTGCATCCGCCCAAATGGCAATGCCGTACGTGAGTGATGATGTAATCGTGGATGTTAGCAGCGCTCTTCTCCTTTGTTTCGGACGTCAAACGTTGGGCATTAGCCGAGACAAGATGGTCCTGACATTTGACGCTTTAGGTACCGGAGAGATGGTTGGGACGTGAACTCATAGTTGCCGACTCGTAGTGTGATAGTTTCCACTTTTCTTCTACTGGTGATCAGTACTGCCTCCGTCTTATGCTCTACCAACCGTAGGTCAACCGTGTCCATCCACTGACATACTCTTCCGAAAGTTATATCAAAGATGTAGTTGATTTCCTCCAGATCTTTTGCTACGATTACTAATAAATATAAAATAAATTGCGAATGCCACTAGTTCTGCCTCTTTCGGTAATTCCAACTTCAGCAGTCCGTCGTACATGGCATTCCAGAGTAAAGGGCCTAGTACTGAACACCACCAGTGACTTTGTACTCCTGTGGGCCATCATCAGTGTCATACTTAAGGATCCTGTCTTCCAAGTAGCTTTCCACTATTTTCCGTAGGTACCCCGGTACCTTCATTTTGGTAAGAGCCTCCATAATGTGGCCCCATTTAACTGAATTAAAGGTATTCTTTATGTCTAGTGTTATCACAAGGCAATACTTCTTTGTGCCTCTTTCCCACCTTTTGCCGGATATCGCTTCTCTTGCAGTGGAGACGACCCGGTTTATGGCATCCAGAGTCGAGCGGCCTTTGCGGAAGCCGTACTAGTTGTCGGACAATTGTGGTTCGACTACTGCTTCGATTCTTCTATGGATAATTCTCTGTAATGTATTACTAATTGTATCGAGTATACAGAGCGGTCGGTAAGATGAGGCTTCGTCTGGGGGCTTTTTCCCCTTGGGCAAGAGTACTAATCTCTGTTGTTTCTAATTGGCTGGAAAAACTCACTCTTGCAGGCAAGTGTTGTACATACCCAAAAATAACTCTGGAACTGTTTTTATGCTCCCTTTCAGTGCTATGTTCGGGATTTCATCAAGGCCTACTGCTTTGGCGTTTCCGAATCTACCACAGGCATCCAGTAATTGCTCCTCTGTCACTGTCGGGATTAATTCCGCATCATTACACTCTATTAAGTAACTGGTCTCTAGCTGTTGTGAGAACAGCTCTGCCACTATCCTTTTCAAAAAGTCAAAATACGTAGGTGTCGACATTGGCTGACTTCTCAGTCTTACCATTACCACTCTGTACGGTCTACCCCACGGATCATTATCGACTTCATTCAAGAGCTTTTCCCAGCATTTCTTCTTATTGCGCTTGATGGCTTTACTCAGCTTACGGCGCACCTCTTTGTATTTCTTCTCCAGTTCCACGTGGTTGGCTTTTTTCCGTCCACGCTGAGCCAATCGCCTTACCCGCATGCACTCTTTGCATATCGAGGCAATTTCACTGTTCCACCAATGCACTGATGGAAGCCTGCTGGCTGTACGCTTTCGTGGCATAGTGGCATCACAAGCCTTCTTCACTCTGATGATGTAATTTGCCCTCTCTGAAGCACTACTAACATTGATCGAACGATTGTTCAAGGCTTCCCGGAACGTGTTATAATCAAAGGCGCTTGCCTTCCAGCCGATTCCGTTGATCTTCTTGGGTAGAGTTTTGGATCTCCGGCCACTTGAGACTTCCCAGGATATTGCTCGATGGTCGCTGGCGGTGTAGATATCCATGACCTCCCACGAGTATTGACCTTTGAGAAAATTGCTACTCACGACGATGAGATCCACTATCGATGTTGCTTCGTCTCTTGCAAACGTGGGTTCATTCCCGCTGTTCAATAAAACCAAGTCTAATGTAGACATCGCTTCAAGCAATATTTGCCCCCTAGCGTTTGTTTTTTTACTGCCCCAGTCGACTGCCCAGGCATTGAAGTCCCCAGCTATTGCCACGGGAGAGTACTGCTTCGCATCCGTAGTCAGTCGGTCTAAAAAGTCGGTAAACTCGTTCATAGTCAGGCTAGGTGGATCGTAACAGCTGTAGAAATATATTCCGCCCAGTTTAGCACTCACAAAACCATTTTCTGTACTGTTAACATTACCCTGGAACGCATAATTACCGCACGACAAGATAACGGCCTTCGTGCTGGCATCTATTTCCCAGAGCTGTGTCTCCAGGTGCCGGTATCAACACCAAATCAGGCTTCAGCTCCCGCACCGTCTGCGTGAGCAGGTCGTGCGCAGTCTCGCAGCGATTGAGGTTGAGCTGTATATATTATCTTCATTTCGATCTTTTGCTGATCACTTGTGGTGCATCTTTGTATACTGGACATCTGATGCTACCGGCAACGTGTGGACAGTCCTGTATGCTGCCCTTTTCAGTACAGAGGGCACATTTGGCCTCCTTCTTGCATTGAGCAACGTTGTGACCACCCTCACCACTTTTTATACAGAGCTTGGATCGGTCGACTAAATTCTTACACTTGTTTGGAATTTGTCCAAATGCCCAGCACTTAAGGGTAGGGTACACTCAAAAATCACCAAAAACTCATTTTTTTTTATTTCATAAATGTGTTCTAGAAGTATCAAAGAATGTATAAAAGCATTCATTAGAGTCAAAATAAAAAAATTTCAATTCTTAATTTTTAAATAACAAAATAAAAAAAAAACGAATTTTGAATGAAGTTTCGTAAAAATGAATAACGCTTTATTTTTTTAATTTTCTGATTCATAATATGAATTGTACTACGAAATACATAGAATGTGACGTCTATGACGCGTCAGGACAGTCAGGATTCGACAATGAGAATGCTCCCTAATGTTATGGCACATGTACTGTAATGTAACACTGTAGGCGCGTCGGCTGCTACTGTTTACTTCATTCGTTGGCTGATACATTATCTATTTGTTCAAAACGAAATCAATAAATAGAAACCATCATTCAATAAAATAGAATAATCTACAGGAACTTGCAACTAAAAGTTATGCTCTACAGAAGAAAATCTTAAAACTGTTTTAAGTAATCCAGAATAACCTGTTAATTCAACTAAGAATAGGTATTAAATTTTATTAGTTAATTATTCAGCAAGGAAAAACCTGCTTAAAAATATTGAATACAGTGAGTGTGTGAGTCGCTTGTACATTTATCAAGTGACACGATTAATTAAATTTTATATATTAGTGTATATTTTAATAATAGCACATGGCATCAACGAGCACACAAATTTTACTCATTATATTGTACTCAACGAGAGAAAAGAAATCAAGAAGAATGTGAAGAATGAGATACATTTTTTTAATCTTCAAGTGCCATGGAAGTAGTCGAAACAGAAATTAGCTGGAAACGAATCTCTTAGTCTTCATAAGTGCACCAAATTAAAAAAAATATCAGCAGTCATCAGAAACTTCATTAAAAAAGCAGGAAGAAGTGTTGTACAGTGCTAGAAAATTTTGAACTGTTCAACTAATAAAGCTATGAAATTATTTTTGTGAGAAAATTTAAAGTTGTTTTTCTTAAAATCAACTTTTTCAATCTTCCAAATGTTTCTTACGGGGCAATTTTCATGGGATCCAGCTGAAACTGTGTACAAAGGTTGGTGATTATGTTTACAAAACAGTCATGTTTGGTTTTGTTCTTAAAATAATTTCTCAGTATTTTATTGGAAATTATATTGATAAATATAGAGCATTTTTGCACTTTTTTAATGTTACGCAGACATGAAATGGTCTTAAAATTGTATTTTTGAGTTTAGAAACAAAAATAAACATGAACTTGTAGGTTTTGGTATTACGTATTAAAAAATTTCAGTTTTTTGGTGATATCTTAAATTTTGCACTGTAAGAGACATTTTCAAAAAAGGCCTTTTTTGTTTACTTTTTAAAGCAAAACTCTTTTAAATTTGATTTAAATAGGCTGAAAATTTTTTTCTTTCTCTACTTTTATGTAACTAAAACATAGTTACATTTCTGCAGATGTAGAAAATTAAATAGAGAATTTTTTTTTTATGAGTGTACCCTATATACCCTTAAGCTATCGACAGTGCATAGGAGAAGTGCATTGAGGATCGCTTCTGTTTACCGGACGGTATCAGAGGAGGCCGCGTATATTATAGCAGGCATGTCGCCAATTGACCTTCTGGCGATAGAGAGGAAGGATATTTTTGAGAGGAAGAAACGGCTAAACGATAGCACCCCAAAGAAAATCTGAGACTCAGCGAGGAAGCAGACAATGTATGCGTGGCAAAGAAGATGGGATGCCTTATTCCAAGAATACAAGATTGGATGGACAGAAGATACGGTGAGGTTAATTACTATATAACACAGTTTTTGACCGGGCACGGATGCTTCCGGGCGTTTCTGCATCGATTTAAATTAGAAGATTGCCCATACCGCCCAGTATGTTTGGAAGTAAAAGAATATGCTGAGCAGGAAAGAGAGAGAAGAATTGGAGTGCTATTTCCAGGCCAGAGTAACCCCTGAGTCAATTATGATGACGATGCTGACCTCAGAGGACAGATGGTCTGCAACCAGCAATTATGCAGCAGACATCCTGAAAAAACTTTGAAAGGACGAAGAACAAAGGAGAAGAAGGAAATAGGTGTTTGTATGTATATACAGGTGCGAATGCGACTAGGGGTGTATGAGTGTCTGGTAGAAGAGAGTGGGTTATGGATGTGTGAGTGCTTGTTTAGCAAGGAAGGGAGTGTAGGGGGTAAGCTTGTGGATGTGTGAGAGGGGGCGATGTCTGGGTGTGAATGACAGACTGCAGTTGACGACTATGGAGATGGCGACCACATCAGAATGAAATGGGTAAAAGCCCTACGTCCCCCCGCGAAGCGGTACCGCGGGGATAAAGGACTCAGATGACGGAGTACGGAGACTTTACGGAGGGTTGATAAAGGTAACGGAGAGGATTCGGGTTACAATTGGATGAGCTAATCGGATTGTAAAACGAAGGGGTTTTAGTTGGTGTGAACTCAACACACGGTACCATTGGCTCTGGAGTTATTTCGATGATCCCAGAAACAATGTTAGGCCATGATCTAGTAAGATTTTTTGGGTGGCTCAGCTATAGCGAAAAGAGTTATGGGTTTTAGTGAGTAAGAATCTCACAATACCAGGAAGTGCGGTCCCTTCCTGGTGTCTGTTGGCGGCAAGGAGCCATCAGCCGGCCGGCGCGGTCTGTCTACGGCCGCGCCGGTTGATGAAGATTTCCCATACTCCCTCGTTAAAATAAAAAGAAATAAAAAAAAACACACACACACATTCATACAGACATTTTTCATAAACCATTCATTCTTGTTCCTGATACCTTAAAATAGAATTATAACAGATTTTCCGAACAACTCCAAAAATTACTATCACAATGCTTCCTCTAGGAGGAAGCAATACAGTTTTAAGGTACAGAATAAGCACCTTTTTAAAATAAAGCTCTTTCAAATTTGATTGAAATAGGCTGAACATTTTTTCCTTTCTCTACTTTTATGTAACTAAAACATAGTTTTTGGCTGTACCCTACCCTTAAGGATCAAACGGCATTAACAGATTTACTCCTCCCTAATTTACCCATTCCTGATAATGGGTATCATTTTAATGAAATCGAAGATCGGACGGTAGAAGAAATAGATGCTCAGGAACAAATTGATGATTATATTCGATATGAAACGGAATATGAAAATTATATTGAAAGTTTCATGTCAGAATAAATTGGATAAAATATGATTAATAATTTTGGACTCGTTTGTTGGTAACTATACGTATTCATATGTATGTATGTTAATAGAAGTGCGTTCTACGTTCAACTGGAAACAACTCGGAGTTGAGGGACGAAAAAATATTTTTGAGGGCGCTACTAATAGCGTGTATGAAGTGAAAACATGTATACGTTATACAAATTTTATCATCATCATTGTTTATACATCGGTAGAATCATAACTTCGGAATTGTTTTGTTTTATAATTGATTTAGATTTAGAAAATTAGCCTCATCGAAGAATAATTCAATTTAACAATAATTATTCAATCTTTGAGAAAATTTTATGACATTACATTTAGTAATATTTATGTAAGAACCCAATATTTCAAAGAAACGAAAAATTTCAATTTCAACTTCTGACTTCTTGAAAAAAATTTCAATAGGTGATAAATCTGTGTAAGTGTAATTCAATTAATTAAATTTTATTTTATTATATCTATTATCGTTTTTGATACAGCGGGAATTATTTTCTGAACTAAATATTTTAATTTTAAATTTCACAATGAATAATAATGATGGAATAAAATAACAGTAGAACCTGTACAATTATAATATTTCCAAATTTTCCCACCAATTGAAGTTGTATAATGTAAAAAACATTAAATAAATACAATTTAATAATTGAATTAGCATTTTGAAAAATTGGTTACATATTTAAAAAACAAGAATTTTTTAAAAACTTGCCAAAAACGGAAAATTAAATGTTTTATAACAATTTCATTCGAAACATTTATTAAATTGAAAAATAATCGAGTCTCAATTTACTTATTATTCTTTCTTCTGTTACATAATAATTTTCGATTTAACTTGCCATATTCAGAAAATTCTTCTAGAAAATGTAGTTGTCATTACTGCAAAATTCTACACAATAGGAAATTTACCATATGAAATGAATCTAAAACATTCCCATATAACATTGAATGTTGGAGCAATGTTGCTCCAATATTGCTTTGCCATATTAGCTATGATGAGAAATATTCCGGCAATACTATATAACATGTATGCAACCATGAGACAATATTCTTGCAAACCATCATTTTCGTTTTTTCATTGCCTTTTTTAAAATACGGGCAACATTGCAGCAATATTTCTGAAAGGTTCATCAGCGTTTCAGAAGTATTGCTATTCTATTACAATTTATTTCTTCTGATTTTTTCTGCACTTATTCTGTATCCGTAGGCAGAGTAACTTAATAATTAGCAATTATACTTCATAGTTAAAGTGCTAAAAATAAAAAAAATTCTCTAACCCGTATTCGAACCCAGTGCTTTTGGCTGTGTAAGCATCAAGCTCTTTACCACTTAGCTATTTTTTTGTTTATGTCACTAAAATTATGGGTAGGTTATAAATAATAGGCCGACTCGATGTCGCACTTCTTAACCTACATATAATTTTTCCCAACTCGGGCATGAAATGGCCCACATTTCACGCTAGAAAGTAGCGTAGAAAATCGAGCCTTCCAAACGTTAGTCAAAATTATTTGTCCGAGCGGGGGAAAATGCCATTTTTCCCCGCTCCAGTGGAGCTTACGGGACAAACAAGTCACTTTTTTTGATTTTGGAAATTTAAAAAAAATTTTTTTTTTTTTTGAATTTTTTTTCTGTTTTAAACTATTTTTTACTATTTCTGTGAATGATTTGTAATGCACAATCATCTACTCAACTTTCTAAAACTAAATGTGGGCCTTTAATGCCCTCGTTGACAAAAACACGGTGTAGAACACGGGGAGAAAAGCTATTTCAGACTCGGGTAGGTATTTTCGCCTTCGGCGCCCTCAACTCCGACTCGTGCTGAATACCTCCCCCTCGCTAGAAATAGTTCATTTTCTCCCCTAGTTGCACAATGTACTATTAATGACGTAAACAAAATAATAGCTCAGCGGTAAAGAACTTGCTTACAAAGTCAAAGGCCCTGAGTTCGAATACGTGTTAGAGAATTTTTTTTTTTTATTTTTAGCACTTTAATTATGAAGTATAATTGCTAATTATTTAGTTACTCTGCCTACTGTGATACAGAATAAGTGCGGAAAAAATCAGAAGAAATAAATATATGTAATAGAATAGCAATACTTTTAAAACGCCCGAATTTTAAAAAAGCAATGGAAAAACGGAAATGATAGATTGCAGGAATATTGCCTCATGGTTGCATACATGTTACATAGTATTGTAGGAATATTTCTCATCATGGCTAATATGGTAAAGTAACATTGGAGCAACATTGCTCCAACATTCAATGTTATATGGATTATTCTAGCATGACACATTTAGGCGAATTCAATCTGACAAAAAATATAAAAGTTAGTAGAATCAATTTTGAAGACATTCCTGAAAGACAGCTAAAAAAGAGCGTTGTCGATTTTTTATAAATAAGTAATTAAAACGTCAAATTGGGGGTTGGCGCACATAGGCGCGCAGGGGGCGGAGCCCTACTAGGGGGCGGAGCCCCCTAGTATCTATAAAAGCAAAATATGTATTTGAGGTTACGATAGTTTCTTAAGGGGGTCTTACATCTAAAATTATAAAAAAATCAATTTTTTTTTTATTTGATTTTTGGATTCACTATACTATCCAAAACCCACATAAAAAATTGCATGCAAAAATTTAGAAAAATTAACAAGTAACAGCTTAAAATGTAATTATTAAAATTACTAAAATTTTGTATTGCAAAAAAAAATTACTATAAAAATATTTTAATTATGATTAAGATTAGTAAATATTTTTATATTATGTGTACACAATCATTTTTGATGAATTATGAAAGTGCATAATTATTTAATGTCAGCAAAGAACCCCATAAACACAAGTCTCAGATTTACGTAAAGTTGCTGTAAATCTGCGACCATTTTTGCTGTTTGCTGCCATTTTGCTGCGAGTTTGCTCCTCTTGTGTTTATGGGGAAGATACTTCTGGACAAAGTGCTACTATTTGAAAACAGGTAAATTTTAAAGTTCCATTGTTTCTTCAAGCTGTCAAGCTAAAAAGAACTTTCATTTTTGTTTCAGGTTCTCTTTAACTGTTATTATATATGGGCTTCAATTTATAAGTGGCATTACAAATGTGCACTTCTCCATCAGCGTGTTAGCACTGCCTGATATTGTAAACATCATTATAATATTTTGATTATCATGCGCATGGGCCACTTCAAAGTTATATTTGTTGAAGAGGAAATGTAGCTGATGTGATAATACTAATTAATAATATACAAACATAATA